>NW_017547098.1:542515-593590 GCF_001854935.1 Bemisia tabaci
TTTTGGTTTTTATCGGAGGAAACTTGGCAACGTCTGAAGGCTCATACGGCGTTCTTCCTCAGCACAGCAGAATACAAACGCGTACTGCAGCCGCGCGCGTGGAATTCGCCTCACGCAAAAATATGTCAATTTATATACGACGATTCGATCAATTAAGCCAGCGAAATCATTTAATAGACGCCGCGGCCAGGCGCGAGGGAAAAAGGGGTTGGTCGGGGTTTGAGGCCCATCTGCGGGCGGGGGTGGCACCGAGGGGGCCGAGAAGGGGATGAGGGTCAATCAATTCGGCCCTTGCTCCGTGGGTTCCGCGATTCATCCGAACGGGGATACGGAATCCGAGCATCGTTGCCAAATATTACACATTTTTTTCCTGTGAGTGTATCAATACGAGAGATGTGGCATCAGGGCTGCGAATTCGCATGTGGCACCGCTTTGAGCGGTGACGGCTCAAAATCCACCCCGAGTAATCGAGATAACCGCTGCTCACCCCTTGTTGCCGCCGCAGGTGATCAGATCAATTTAGCGGAACGGGATGCTGCGTGGTTGCGGTCGACCGGAGGTTTGGTCACTGTTGACGCGCTAAGGAGGAACGATTTATGGGCATTTCGACGATGTAAAGTTTCTAGGGGTAAAGGAATTTATTTATGAGAGAATGTATTAATATTTTTGCGTTAAAATCGAGGGAAAACGTACGAAAACAGCAAACATCGACTCTCGAGAACTTGACAAAGCAAATAGCGGGTGTCAAAGCCCCAAGTTATTCTCACCATGGACGTGAGAGATGCTTTTTTGAAAATTCTCAAATTAGATGAAAGAGATAAAGAAGTGACTGAGAGCGTAGATTTTTCAAAAAAGTATCACTTACGTGTGAGAAAAAAACTGAATGGGGGGTTGTCCATAAATTACGTAACGCAGTTTTTCCACAGACTTTCCAAAAGGAAGAAAGATGATTACGGAGCAACTATAATTTCGACCTTCACGACCCTAAAAGTACATTGGCGCTTAAAAGAATTTTTCAAAATGTCTCAAAACTGTCAAATATCTCACAAAGAATGTTCTCCAACACGGAGAAACTAGAAGATTCCAAAAAGAACTTGAGATTCGTAAATAATGCTGACATGTATTTTAGTTTTAGTTCGTTATGAAGCCTTTTACCACCATTTAAAAAAAAAAAAATTGTAATGCTCAAAAGTCATTGAAAGACAAACAATTTGTAGAGTCAAATTTTAATCATTTTAAAAACATAATAAAAAGCATTATAAAATATTTTTGAAATGTATGTATAAATTATTATTAAATGTTTTACCTCGTCCTTTACTCGAAAGTTTTTTTTGAAAATGAGTCTTTAAAAAAACAAAAAAGAAAGCAGTTACAATTTTTAAAATCAAATACCTAGTTTCTGAACACTAACAAAAGGTTCATCGGAACCGTGAATGTCCCAGTTGCTTTCAAAAATTACCGAAACAATTTCTCAATCATTTCCTAAAAATGTGACACTTTATGATTAAAATGAAACGTTTTCGCGACAAATTTGTCCTCCGGTTTGTGGAATTCGGGGAAATCTCGCACTTTTTTCACTTCAGCCCTCCCTTCCCCCTCCACTCTGTAGCTAAAGTCGTCGGAGTAGATCATTTATGTCATCTGGAACAAAAGGCTCCATGGGAGCCTCCATTCCACTTCGCTTCAGCGCAGATTTAGATCAATTTTTCACCGAGTTAGTACGCGATCGCGTTTGCCAATCGGATTCCGGACGTTTCAAATTCCTCGACGAGGATTCCAAAGAGGGAAGACGAAACAGGAAAAGGCGTCAAGTTCGAACAAAACGGGCTCGGACGGATAAAATGAGGCTAAGAGCAGTGGCGTGACGCGCCTCGCAAGATATCGACACATCCCCCATTTAAACCTATAGAAAAGAATCGATGAATAGAGTATTCGCGACGATCATTTTAATGATCGATTCTGTACCGTGGCTCCGAATGGGGAAAAATCGATAATCGACAATCGATCGTTCACGCCTCGCCAGCGGCAAGGAGCAGTGAGCACTTTTGGCGCTTGAATAAGAGATACCCTCGTCCGGCGCCTGAATGCACCACTGTCGGACTGCCAGTATTTACTCGGTGCAAAAGCTGGATCTGGGATCGCGATTTATGGAGAAACGAGCGGAAACACTGGGGAAGGGTGCGGGGGTTTTCCACTCGGGTTAATCTATAGAATTCCTCTTCCTACTTTTTAAGGTCACACAGGAACACACGTCCGATTATGTAGCACCGTGTCCAATGTCTGTGTCCGTTCCATGCTACCCCTCGGTGTGCTCATTCAGAGGTGAATCCAGCAATTTGACAACGTCGGATTCCTTCCGTTTAAACCTATGTTAAATAATCGATTTTTTTAGGGCACCTGGTCACTCCAAGAATCGATACATTTCCGAAAGTTTAAATGGAAAAACACAATGTTGCCTATTTGCTGGATCCGCCAATGGTTTACTTGCTCATCGCGTCCAAAATCTTGGATTCTATGCTGATAAATCAGTTGAGCTGGTTAGAGAAGTTTGCTTTAATGCTGGCATCTTGTAGATTTAACGATAATTTTAAGATCAGTCCAAACGACTTTCTATGCTTGTCTAATGTAAGAAAATATCTACGCCCCACGATTTTGGTTTCAATGCTCACTTTTATTTTTTTAAAGAAACCTATTCTTCAATATATGGAGCAAAATACAAAAAAATGTGTCAATCAGCTAAATTTTGTGACTTGTATGAAATCTCACTCGAAGAAAGAGGGCAGCATACGCGATATTTCCCAAATAACAGACGAAAAAGATGATTGACCGTGTGGCTCAACAATCCGTTCGACTTGCACCAAACACTGTAAGCAGAATCGAGTGTCGCGCCATATAATGCCTCTTTCTTTCAATGCATGGAAATTGAATACTTCAGTATGTTGAAATAGGACAACCACATCTGGCAACGCCCCTGACAAGGGAGGAAATCGAGAAACGGGGTGAAAGTGAAGAATCAAAAGTCACCCTCGGTCGAAGCTAACTAAACTCTTTCCATCAATTCTCATTTAGCATACATACACTCTATAGATTTCTCCCCCTGACAGTTCAATCATATTTTCATTTGATTACCGTAGCTTATTTTATTCATTTTCCCCGTTTGTGATCGATGAACTATTGGCCTGGGTTGACTTTCAACGTTTGCTCGACTTTCGGGTTTTCCCGACTTCACCCTCGAATACCTCAGCGTGCTCAAGAAAGAGTCATAAGCTATGTACAGAAATGAACGAAATGTCACACGAGTTAAAACGATCCTAAGAATTGCACACAGATACTGTATTTTTTCACTCTGGACTCGGAATAAAAAACTCTCTTTTTCCGTCGTATCCGTTTCTTTATTTGTTCGTTTTTTTGTTTTTTTCCTTTAAAAATTAATTAATTTAATAGAATTATTTTTATTAAGTCCTGTTTGATTTTTAAGCAGAGAAATGAAAAATATTAAAGTCGAAATATCATCAGATAAATTGAGAAATTTTTTGTTGAACAACGGTTTTTTGTGTCACGGCATTTGCAGCATCTTTATGTTTTTTCCTCTAAACCTTTTAATCCGATTGCTTTCATCAATTAACAATAACGGGTTGTGTGCGAACGCAGTCTTTCCTGTTTCATTTGTGAAGCTAATTCAAGCTGGAGCACCTTTTAAAGGGACAGTACGGACATGTTGAGATATAGCTCTTAGGGCCCAAAATTGTCGCCAAACTTCCAACACAAAAATACGTCACTGTCAATCTTCAGTAGACTTCCTATAAAAAGGAGAGCACGGGACATATCGGTCATTTTGAGGGAATTTCATGGTGATTTTAGGGTCCAAAACGGCAGTCAACCTATGAATTCAAATTATTTAGATTAACTTATCATTACGATTGTTACAATCCGTCGTTCACGTATTTGACTTAAGCCCCATCATTCGATGACGTTATTATTCTACCGCAAGTCTTAATAATCCATTTAGCATATCAGCGCCTACAAGACTGTAGGAATACTTCACGCATTGCATCAAATGCTGCTGTTGACTTGAAACGATATTAGCGCCCACAAGACCGTGGAAATACTTCACGCATTGCGCCAAACACGGTGCGGTCGACATAAAACTCATATAAGCGCTTACAAGACTGAAGAAAAACTTCATGCGTTGCGCATGACATTTTATCATGATTTGCTACGACCCGTCGTTTGTAAACCACGTAGTCCACTTAGTTTTTGCATACATTTACTTATTTTTCCGGGAGAAAGTTCATTTATGAACATTCTTGGCTTGTTTTGATATTGGAATCTGAAGATTGGCAGTGAAATTTTTCGGTTTCAAATGTTGGCTGGTTCGTTCGGGTCCCAAGAGCTCCATATTTTTATATATATACGCACTATAAGTCTTTAGATTCCAATATCAAACCAAGATGGCCAGGAATGTTCATAAAGGAGCGTTCTCCCGCAAAATGAGTAAATTTATTCGAACATGTGCTTTACAAACGACGGGTTGTAGCAATTGTAATAATTAATCACTCTGGATAATTTAAATTCATATAGATTGGCTGCCCTTAAAGCTCCATGAACGGCCGAAAGGTTTTATTTGTAATTGAGACCGAAAATTTTGCTCACAAACGGAGATAGTAGCTCGGCTGAACTTCAAGTTGTTATCATAGAGTGAAGTTGCGAAACTTGCCCCGTAGGAATGTTAGGGGTCAGGCGTCTGAAAATAGGTGTTACCCCTTTAAGATAGGCAATGCGGGGTGCGCGAGGAGCGAGCGGGGGTCGGAAACAGATGGGTCAAACTATCTAGTCACCTCAGCTTCCTACCATCCTTCATCCTCGCTAATAAATGGATTTCCCGTCACCGGCTAACTACCCTTCCAGTGGCGTGACGTGAATTGCGATGTATCGATTGTTCTGCCGTTTAAACCTATGGTAAATAATCGATTATTAAGGTGTTCGCTGCGAACACCCTGTCTATCGATCTTTTTCTATAGGTTTAAATGGCATAACAATCGATATATCGCAAAGCACGCCACGCCACTGCTAACTACCCTTCGTTGTTTTGAATTTCCGCTGTTAAGTCATCCCTCAGACGTGCTGATCGGATGCTCGAGCTAATTTCTCCCGTTACTTTCAATTTCCTCCGGAGGTATTAAGTCGGCTCCGGGCGTCCATCTCATTAATTTCGCAAACAGCTCTCCGTCGAAATATTAATGACGATTGAAATCCTGTCCGTTAACACGGCGAGACGAGAGAACTGAAAGATGAGAAATGAAATTTTCTCGGTTATGACTAGTTTATTAATTAAGATTTTATATGCGGGAGCACCTCTAATACGGTATTTTAAACTATATTTGGACCGAGTTTATCACAAAGGAACCAACGCGCATTTTCGAAAAAATTGAGTTCAGAATGTTTTTGAGTTCTTCTAATCGTTAATTTTATCCTGGCAAAATCTGAAAGTCAAAAAAAAGAGAAGAAATTAGTTTATGAAAATAGGGGTTAAAGTTCATTTTCTACATTTAGCTTTATGCAGGAACAACACTTCAAACCTCTATTTCACAGTTTCTACTCAATGTGGGTTGGATCTTTTCTGATGATTTCGATCCATTTGAGGGGCTTGGCGGACAAGTGCAGTTTTTGAAAAAAACTGAGTTATTAATGATTGCAAGTAAAACTAGTCTAAATACGTAATCTGCGAAAAATTTGCTCCCAAATTCCAATTTTTCAGTATCAAAAAGTCAGTTCGCACTTTCTCTCTGCCATAAGGATCCACGTAATATCGAAACTTTAAACACGCATTTCTCGAAATAGCAAAAACTGCACTCTTGCGCCTTCTACCATGCTAAGAGAGAACGCCGTATAAACATTCGAAAGTTGCCAAATTTCCTCCGATAAAATGGTTATTTTTGAGGAAAATCATGAATATTTTTCCTCGAAATTTTCAGAAAATTTGATCAAATTACAAACAAAATTATCTGAAAAATTGGTAGACAAACATTCAAAAAATTTCTTGAAAATTTGTGATTTGCCAGGGGAAAATTGGCAACGCCTGAAATCTCATACGGCGTTTTTCCTCAGCACGGCAGCGTTGATTTCTAAGCCCCTCATTTGATTCTCAGCGCAGAATGGGCCTGTTGCAACTTTTGCTAGAGCAAAAATTAGAGTTGTTTCATATAGATAATGCCTCAAAAATCACGCATCGGCAAAGTCTGAAATGCACTCATAACTTCACAATCTGCGTAAGAAATTTGCGGTTTTTTGAGCTTCCCGCTTCAAAAACGATACTACGGCACAGGTGAATAATTTGATGGAGAGGTCGTTCCATCGTCGTCAATACTCATCATGGCCGACGCCAATCCACCAAAACACGTGTGATGGGACGAGATAACACCTAAACAGGACTAGACCAGATAACAATCGGCGTGTTTACGTTCATATTTTCCTCGCCCCTTGATTGATCTTGAACTCTCCTCGAATTACGCGCGGAACTGCGCAAGCGTCGGCCATGATGAATATTGCCGACGATGGAGCGACTCTTCTAACAAAATGTTCACCTGTGCCGTAGTATCGTTTTTGAAGCGGGAAGCTCAAAAAAAACGCAAATTTCTTACGCAGATTGTGAAGTTATGAGTGCATTTCAGACTTTGCCAATGCGCTCATCGTGATTTTTGAGGCATTATCTATAGGAAACAACTCTTATTTTTGCTCTAGCAAAAGTTTGCAACAGGCCCATTGGCAAAAAATTGAAAACATTGTAATCATTCATCGCTCAATTCACCTAATCAATGTTTCAATCATCTCTAAAGCTCCCTCTCGTAGGTTCCATCAAGTACTCACAATCACTCGATTGTCGCACTCCCACGAGGGCTCGATCGTTAAAACACCTCGCGTCTTTGCGCGAATAAGTAGTTAAATGGACGCCTTTCTGCCAAACGGAACTATGTGCATCAAGATATGAGCCCTGATACCCATCTGAATACATGCATAACAGGGCTCACTTCAAAATGCACTTAGTTCCATTTGGCATAAATACGTCCAAATAATGTATTCTCTTCAGCGTGGGCGCCGATCGGGAGATGGAAAGATCACCGGTCGTTAATGAGTTTAACTATTAACCTAGATTACGCGTGAAACTTTCTTTCGTTGAAAATTAAATTGATTTATTTACATTTGACGGCCTGCCGACGGACATTTTTCAATGCGAATGGAAGCCGCTGTAATAACTCATTTTATTCATCTTTCATTGATATTTGGTGACAGGCACACATCATAAGTTGCCAAGTAGTATTATGATTTTTATAAAAGTATGGCATGCTTTATACCGTTTAAAATAAGTATCATTCTCATCATATATTGAAGTGAAGTCGAGAGAATTGAACCGCAGATTGAATCAAATGCGACTCTAACCTAAAGGCATTCGGAATTATTTGGTGTCAAGTAATGTTATTTTAAAGTCAATTAGTGTGAAATGGATTGAAGGATTGTCAAATTCAAGCTGATTCCTTCTTATATTCAATATGTATAGGAACAGAATATTATCACAGTATTTTCAACAGCCTCGTTCCCGGCCTTTTCCTGCCTTATTCTATTTATAAACGAATGCATTACATGGATTTAGTTATTTTCAGTTAATTTTTCTTTCAGAAAATAGATGCATTATGACAGAAATTCTGCAGCTTCGTAAATCGAGTTGAGCTTTTTTGCAGTTTCACCGTCAATGTGTGGCTCGTGTGGCATGCTTTTGCTTACATCAATAACTTAGGATCTGAATTGAACTTATTCACTTTATTCTTCATAATTCGCAGTGTACCTGATTTTTAGAGTTGAATAATTCATCAGTATTGAAATTGACTGAAGGAATTTTTACACTACTTCGCACCAATGGTTTCATTTCTCGCACATACTTTGGTGCCTTTCGCTTTTGGCATATTCGTATACAGCTGTTCACCCACTGGTTTTGTCATGCCAGTTAAAATTTTTGATTTGCAGAGCTTGATAGCGTCATGTTTCGTACGGTTTTTTTGCGTGGAAACGCCTCGCTTCCGTTGGAATCCGCCATTAATTTGACAGTATCATGCAAAAATCATCTACGTGCACCTGTTCTTAAGGGAACATAGCCTCTTATTCTAACCAACGATTCTTGTCTATCTTTATCTTCAATTCGAGATCCCTCCCGCCTCTTACACTAATGAGCGTTAACAATCATTTCGCTCGAATGTAATACTTCACGAGTCCCAAGGGAAGAAGGAGAAGAAATTGTATCCGCAACTCTCATCAAAAATCTCTTACTTTCTGTGGCTATTAATTTCTCTTTCCATATACATTTTATGGTCGAATTAATTGTTTGTCATGCTCCGGTCGAAGAACAGAAAGGACGAGGTTATTACGAACAAAGAAAGATCCGCTACCTGAGGAAGCTCGAAGTAGCCAGCTATGCCGCCGTGCTAAGAAAAAACGCCGTATGAACCTTCAGAAGTTGCCAAATTTCCTTTGAAAAAGCACGAATTTCCTGGTAAGATTAAGAATATTTTCCTCCCATTTTTCAGACAATTTTGGTCGCAATTTCACCTAAAGTCCCTGAAAATTTCATGGAAAAATATTCATAAATTGCTTCAAAAATAAACATTTTTGTGAAGGAAGTTTGGCAACTCTCGAATGTTCATACGACGTTTTTCCTTAGCACGGCAGCATGGGCTTATCATCAGTGGAAATAATACAAAAACTGAGTATATTCTTTTTTCTTCTAATAATTTTTCTCCGTTGCCCCAAAAAGAAGTACATGAAAAATTGCAGCGCAGTCATCTTGAATACTTTGTGAAGTTTTTTACTTGAGGTCTAGTTGTGCATGAATCATGAAAAGTTAATGATATGATCGGCATTAAAAGAAAGAGGGAGAAGAGAGAAGAAAAGAGGGATGACNNNGGGGGGGGGGGTTACTTAGGATCCTCGCGAAAATTATATTTTTATTGGAGATCTCTCGGCCTACTGTAAAAAAAGCCTTCCGCTTGACCGTCCAACTTCATCAATCTTCCGTTTCCTTTGACGTTTGTATGGATCGATAAAATATGTTTTCCTGATAATTTTTTTTAATCCATGCAGAATTTTTGTGAATTAATTCTATCATTATTAGAGGGAAAATTAAATGTAATTAATACCCCATGATGATGAGAATAACTTGTCGGTACAGAATTCTCGAAATATCGTTTTTCTACTTAAATTGGAATGTATTTCCAGTACATAATATTCGTTGAACTTTTAAATATGAAAAGAGTTTAGTGCGAGAAGGCACAATTCTCCTTCGTAAAAGCTATGTTCGCTGATCCTCCGTCGAAACCTTTTTTTTCAGAGCTTCGATCTTTCAGCAATGGGTAGTCGAAGTTGAGAGCTTTGCAACAATTGTTACCTCACAAAAAGAGGAAGTCAAAAAGTTGCCGAAATGAGTTTTTGTGTACGTTATGATGCTTTAAAGGAGGTTCAACTTGCGAAAGAAATATTTCAAATCATTAAGCTATAGGTTGCCAGAGTGAATACCATTTTTCAACGAACAATTCTGATCAGTTTGTGTCAAACATTTTTCAAGAAATGAAACTGTTTATTTTTCTTCTAGAAAAATTATGTACGATTAGAAGCCTGCACCGTTGCAAACCAAGGTACGCGTGTTTGCACTTTTAATTTCGATATTGGTTTCAATATGTAGTGTACGCTTCGCTTATTTTGGAGCAAGCTTTTAGTAAATTGAATTTTCAGTTTTACCTAAACAAACGCTGAACATATACCGCAAAGATATGGAATAAAATAGGACGTAACGTAGGGTGGACAAAGAAAATCGTTTAATTCCTCCAGAGATAGCAATGACGGGAGAAGTATGTGAAATAATCTGTGCAATGCATACGACCAAAAACAATCTTAAATAAAAACATCGGTTTTTTTTTTGTTTTGTTTTTGTGGAATGACAAAATCTAAAATGACTTTTGACAACGACGGGTGCGGTCTCTTCCGCCTAATTCAATTCACTTGCAATCTCTCTCAGGATACATGTTTCTTTATGAGTAAAATTAAAGAATACGAAAAGACATTTTGTTTTCGAGTGCTGTGAATCAGTACCGTATCGTGATTTGCGATACATCGATTGATCTGCCATTTAAACCTATGGAAAAGGATCGACCAAAAGGGTGTTCGCAACGAACACCTCAATAGTCGATTCTTTACCATACGTGCAAATGGGAAAATATCGATAATCGACCCGCCTCGCCATTGCTGTGAATATTCGATACTATTTTTTCTCAGATGATTTCTCGGCCCTTAGATATGAGTCGGAATGGGGAGAGAGCAGTGGCATGACGTGGCGTGCTTTGCGATTTAATTATAATTCTAATCAGTAATCTTGCAAATCGTAGTTTGAAATTTTGATGCAACGATCTTGCAAGTGTTAAACAAATGTTCAAAATAAAAAACTGAAATTCGATCTTTTTGACTCTGAAGCCGTTTTATCGTTGTGTGTAATGGACAGTTTGGGTTTCCACCTTAAAGCACCTTTTCCCAACTCCACCACATCTTTTCGAATGGGGCGACGACATCACTTCCTTTGCTCGAAAATGGGTGGCTTTTTCCTTAAAAGGAATCACAGTGCCTTGCGGACTCNGGGGGGGGGGGGGGTTGGGGTGACCTCCCGACAAAAAATAGTTCTCGTTTTGTAATATGAAAATAGATACGGCGCCTGAGGTTCCGCTGTTAATATCAAAGGACTTCTCGCGGGAAAATAGGGAACTCTTACTTTTATTCGCCTTGATCTCGGTAAAGGAGGCTTACACCAAATTGGTTCTCGCGGCTTTCTCGCATCTGCAAATATTACACTTGGACTTGGATAAGGAAAGACCTCACCGAGAGTGCTATGTGCTATCATACTTAGAGAGGACGCCACATCTAAACGTTGTCAGATTTTCTTTGACAACGGCCGATGGCTCATACGGCGTTCTTACGTACCACGGTAGACTTTGGCACCTTGATGTGTAAACGGCGATTTTTTGTCCAGTGATTTTACGGTCACGCGTAAAACAAGCAACAGTGACTTGGTCCAAGCATTATATTTTAGTCTGTATGTAAAATTATATTGATAAAATCGAAATGAGAAAATTGAGAGAGGAGGAGGTGTTGTTATGGTAACTCATTTTTTAAATGTTAATGTTAAAATTTTTACATGAAATGTTACTTTTTTCTTTCGATTCATCTTTTCAAATTTGGTGAATTGGTGAACATTGGTGAATATTTTGTTTTATTTCTATCCTTAAAACGAGTTGAAAAACGCTGACTCCGCGAGTTTAAATATTAGAGCGTAACATAAAGCGGAGCAGCTTGCTTCTAGCGCAAAATTCGCACTGGCGCCTACAAACCTAAGGGGATACTTCACGCATTGCGCAATGCTTGAATGGCGCCTACAAACCTAAGGGGATACTTCACGCATTGCGCAATGCTTGAAGTATCTCTTTGGGTTTGTAGGCGCCAATGCGCGTTTTGCGCTGGCCGATCTGCCTCCGCGCCGCAGCGTGCCACGGCGCGCGGCGTCTCAAGAAATTATTTCAAAACAGAGGAGAATTATATTTTTGGACAGTATCATACGAAATAAAAGGTGCTCCAACATATTAAAAATGATAGGCATCCTTTAAGAGTACGGAGCTTTCCTCGGGAAATAAATCAAGATACTACGACACAAGACGAGACCGGAAGTACAAAAACCCACGAAGTCGTAGCATCTGTATTTAACAATGTTTTGCTTAATTTTTGAATTTCATTAGAGAATAAAGCGACATGATTTAGGTAGGAACGGAACATTCTTGAGTACTTCGTCAAGAAGATTATATTTTGAATCAAGAAAAAAATAGCTGAGTGAAAACGGGTTTCTGCTTGATGTAAGTGACTTTTCTTTTTATATCAGCATCTTCTCTTCTTTTTTAAAAACATTATTGTTTTTTGCGTAAGGAAATCTTCTCGGCGGTAAATCTGAGCAAATTTCTGCTTGAATCACTATTGAAAGTCACTATTTCCTCTAGAAGATTCTCACTCGATTTAATTTGCAAGGGAACTTTGTGCATTTGAAAGATGCCTGCAATCATGACACGTTGGGGTACTTTCAATCTCATATGATACTGTGCAACACCTTCGTGGCGAAATAGTGGCTCAAAGTGCCGCACAGTGGATCAAGTTAATAGGAGAGGTCAGACAAAATTTGGCAACTTTAAACGCTTTTTTTCTTCTTTTTTTCTTTCTGCTGGTTTATGGTTTCGTGTCTAGCACCTTCAGCCAACCTTAGACTATATTTACTGTCCGTAGACATCGAGGGATTTATGCACATCTATGCTGAAGGCTTTTCAAATTTTCAGAGATTACGGCCGAGTAGAATCTGTTTCAGTAGGTTTACTCGTCAATTCCGCGAAAATTCGACGCCACCACCGGGATTCGAACCCAGGACTTATTGGCCTAGAGTCAGACGTGCTGACCACTAGATCAACCTGGGTGGCAACTTTAAACGCTCATAACTCAGTTTATACGAAAATTTAAGATTCTAAAAGTGGTTTTATTTGTACTCTTGTAAAAGTTTCTTCTAGAAGAACCCCGTGAAATGGAGATGTTGCATGTGTGAGGAATTTGCGATTTGACTACTGATTCTTACGTAAAAGTTCGCGAGAAACACGATGATGTCACTGAATTAACTCTGAAACTCTGTCACTCTGAAATTAACTCCCAAGCTCAAAAAAAAGCTCTCAAGTTGAGGCCAAAATAGAGAGGATATCCCACGCTATCCTGAGAGTCCATTTCTACATCAAGACAAACTCTCCATGCAAAGATAGGGAGTAAATACATTAGCAGGGTTGCCGTGTTTTCAGTTGTAGAGTCTCCAAATAAAGTGGCAGCCCTGTGAATGTATTTGCTCCCTACCTTTGCACGGAGAGTTTGTCTTGTAGAGGTGGACTCTCAGGATAGCGTGGGATATCCCCTCCAGTTTGGCCTCAACTTGAGAGCTTTTTTTGAGCTTGGGAGTTGATTTCAGAGAAAACCAGTGGCACCATCGTGTTTCTCGTGAACTTTTACCTAGAAATCAGTAGTCAAATCGCAAATTCCTCACCCATGCAACATCTCCATTTGCAGTTTTAGTCAAAAATTTCTTGTCGAACCTCTCCGATTGACTTGGCCCATGACCCACTGTGCGGCGGGGCAAAGGAGATCCACCGATGGCACGGAGAGGGTGAAAAAAAAACGAACGCGTAGGAGATCCGCGAGCTAAGAAGTGTCATACCCGTGCTCCCGCATCTCCGCCCGGGTTCGGGTTCGGGTTTGCGTTTGCGGGTGCATAAAACGTGAGATAATGCAAGTCTATGATTTACCCGGCGCTCGCTCGTTAACTTGAGTCGCGTCCTGGGGGCTGCTCCCAACCCCCCCCCCCCCCCCCCCCCCNTTCGTCTCCTCCTTGGGATCTCCTTAAACAAGCCGGGGCCCGGGGGGCGAATTAGCGAGTGCCCGTAACTAAATAAAGTAACTATGAATAATGAAACGGTTCGCAACGGCTCCGTCCTCGCGTCGGGCTCTGTTTATGATGAAAAATAAGACGCGGAATTGAAAACGAGAAACGGGGACCGAGACGTGGATTATGATTACCGCCGCGCGAAGGAAAAACGCCGTATGGATGTACGAAAGTTGCCGGATTTCCTCGGATAAAACGTGGATTTTTAGGGTAATGGAGATGTTGCATGTGCGAGGAATTTGCGATTTGACTATCGATTCATATGTAAAAGTTCGCGAGAAACACGATGGTGCCACTGGTTTTCTCCGAAATCAACTCCCAAGCTCAAAAAAAGCTCTTAAGTTGAGGCCAAAATGGAGGAAATATTCCATGCTGTCCTGAGAGTCCACCTCTACATCAAGACAAACTCTCTATGCGAAGATAGGGAGCAAATACATTGACAGGGCTGCCACCTTGTTTGGGGACTCCAAAACTGAAAACACGGCAGCCCTGTCAATGTATTTCCTCCCTATCTTCGCATGGAGAGTTTGGCTTGATGTAGAGGTGGACTCTCAGGACAGCGTGGGGTATCCCCTCCATTTTGGCCTCAACTTGAGAGCTTTATTAGAGCTTGGGAGTTGATTTTGGAGAAAACCAGTGGCATTATCGTGTTTATTTTGAACTTTAACATTAGAATCAATAGTCAAATCGCAAATTCCCCACACATGCAACATTTCCATCATGCATATTTTTTCACCTTCGGTCAGACGCAAGCACCATGGGATGTTTAAAAATTTCCGCTGCCATATTATTTTTATAAAGAGAAATGTTTTAACGAAACTGTCCGAAAATTCCACCCAATTTTTTTTTGTGCTGCAGATAAAATTCAGTAAAATTTTCAAATCAATTCAACCGATACTTAGCCGAAAGGTGACGATTTTTACTTGTAATTTCCATATTTATGGAAAGTATTCGATACATCGAACAGTTGAGATTGCATCGATATTGATCGATTGGTTCAACATGTAAACATAGCCTCAAAAGTAAATCGTGTGATCTGAGGAAAGGGATTTCTAGTGATTGTTTCTTCATTCTAATGAGTATTTAATAGTAATGGACAGTAAAATTGTTAAGGATTTTCTCAGTTTTAAGTTTTCCTATTTACAACATAAAAATTTTGTTTGAAGTTTTGTACTTTTGTTTTGAACGAAACAATACATCGAACCCCTATCGAATACGATATACTAAGTTAACTTGCGAACAAAAGTATCTGAGAAATTGGAAGGAAAATATCCACAACTTTTTCAATAAGTCGGTATTTTATCAAAAGAAATTTGACAACGCCTGAAGGTTCTTACAGCGTTTCCCCCAGCACGGCAGATTAGGCAACGACTATTTTATTCTTCCCGCCTTTTCCTCCGTGCCGTACCGCCTCAACTCGGCTTGCCTCGAAATGAAATGACAAATTCAGTGTGACGTCATTCATTGCGTTTAAGTGAATCCACGCCACCGGCAGAAGTTAACGTCAAGGCATCAGACTTTTCGATGAAATACTGTTGTAAGGCTAGGAAAAATGTTTCCTAGAGACCTCGAAATAAGAATTTAAGTGTCGCAGGCGATTAGCAATCCTCAGCCAAAGCAATCTAATGGGTCAGTTGCGCCGGTCACAGAATCGTGTTTCGTGCTTAGTTCTTGTAGTTCAGCTGACAATAATAAGATCTGTCCAGACAGTAACTTTATACGTCACCTTGATTACATCAGTCAGGGAGACATACATTTGCACTGGTTACTCATGACGTTTTACGTCGAGCTAACGTAAAATTCCGATAAAAGCAAGGTGAAAGAAACTAAGCGTGTAACTACCGCGGTGGGTGACGTCATAAACCATTTTTCAAAACACGATATCTTGACTAACATGAAACGTACAGCTCTTATCATTTGCAGCTTCATCTGCAAGGATCAAGCAACAAAACACGATTCTGCAAAGAGCGCAACGAATTACTTTTGTAATAGAAAAATATAAGGATTCAAAAGAATATTTAAAAAAAATAGTAAGTGATGATTATTATATTCTTAAAATTGGCAGAAATCTGCATCAAACTTTCTTGACTTTTTGTTTCATAGATAAGACGTTATAAGCTCCCAAATCATGTCCTCAATGATTTTTGGTCATCTAAACATTTTCATCTTAAAATTCCAACTTCTGAATTTTTTTCCTTAAAAAAACATTTAGTACAGCTAATTTGTGCTTTGAATCAAGCCCCAACTAATTTTATCGTAAACAATAGCCTGTTACAAAAAAAACATTTCGGTAAATTTGAACTACTTGAGGGATATGGAACATAGCTCTTAGAATAGAAATTCAGTAATTCGATTACTCCAAAAGAATAGTTCCCCCGAGCAAACCGAGTGTTCCGGTCGTGTGCACGGAACTAACTTGGGTTCTATAGTACGTGAACAATTCGGTATTACCAAAATTACCCTCTATTCACAATTTAAAGTACATTTAATAATACTTTTATAACACTCCACTAGTGAAACGGGGTATATGACGAATAAACAATATCTTCCTGAGCCACAGTCGTAGAGGTTATATGGCTTGTCCTCGTCGTATGCGACAAATTGCGAGAAAATATAAACTTCCGCGATTTTATGCACCGGACAAAGAGGATGCGCGACGAAACTTGTCATAAAATGGTATCCGTGGGTAACAGAAAAGTGTCCCCCTGATGCGGAGTTAAGTCAATCCTCAAAACTTTCTTTTACTTTCCGCGAGTTTTATTTCTTTATAAATTAAAGTGCCGAGTTACTCCCTTCAATGCACCGTTGACACCGGAAGTAATAGCCCCCGGCCACAAAGCATCCAGGAACTTTATAGCAATTGTTCAGTCAACGACTGAAGAATGAAAAGCAAATGAAGACAAAAAAATGGACCATTAAAAAACTTGGAAGTGGACTGTATTAAATTATGAAGAGAGATGACCAGGCCGCGTGGAGCCGGCTACAGAACAAGTCTGGGTTTCCCAGTTCAATCGGAAAATGGTGAATTTAGATTATCGACCGAAAATTTTGCAAGATTGAGAAATGAAGCGACAGAGAAGGTACTCATGAAGATTTAGTTTAAAGTGCAGGAGTTAAGTGTGAAAATTTAAAGATGGCTTTTATGGATCAACTTACAATTTAAAGACCGATGTTATACTGTCTGAAGCGAAAAGTAATGGCTAGGAGAGCCTTAAAAACCTAAAAAACTTGAAATCTTAATCTCTAATGGGAATCAGTAAGGCAACTTTGTGAAACACTCCTGGATTCTAATAGGGGAAACAATGGCAGACACTACTGGAAACCAATTGGAGAAAAGAGAGAACAATTTGAACTGATAGATGGCTAAGTGAGGTACCACTGGTGTCTGTTCAAGGTTGTTTCTTAAATTTCTGGTTTTCGTGCTTTTCTTAGGTACTGCAGTATGATAGTCGTTTGGGAGAATGTCTGCATCTACCTTTTTTTTTTTGAAAAGTATTTCTTTGAATAGCCTTTCATACCCCTCAGTATCGTTTGCTGTTACTTTTAAGGTTGAAAAGTAATTGAATATAAGTAATTGTGTAGCTTCACTTTTGGACTTAATCCATCCTTCCTTTCTTCTTACTTACGTAACCATGTCCACTTACTAGAATGAAAAACCACTCTAAAAGCAAATGCTTGTAGGAAGTTGATACAACTTGTGTCGTGAATATGCTATAGTTTCATGCTGTAGTCGAAACATTCCTTCGACACTCAGATTCAGAGTGAATTTAAGTATTCATGCGCCTTCAAATCAATAAGATGCATTACAAGATGCATCAAAAGAACGAAGAAGCAGGGGCGACGTAGAAGCTGCATCATCAAGTACAACCTCCTTTCCAAACTTTCGAAGGGTGAAAGTAAACACTTCCTCTCAATTTTATTGAAGTTTATCGGGCTCGAAAACTGTCTGAAACATGAAAGTTAGTCGGCGATCCATCTGCAGTGCTGCGCCTTGTTTTGAAGCACAAGCCTGCATCTTCCTTGACTTTACTACAGTAAAATGCAACATCAAACAAAGTTAAATTTGATAAGGATACTCGGTAATCCACATATTTCACGTAGTTTTATGGAGTTTCTCAAGTTTATAGAGCTTCTAGAAAATTACACGATTAAATTGAGGCAAAGGAATGAGTTGGAAAGGGTTTGTTAATGAAAACATGAGGTAGAAAGAAAAAAGGATAAATGGTAAAGTTATATTATCTATGTGTCAGACAGTTATTATCGTGTACTGTTTTTGTAAGAAAATTACCGTATGTTTTCCGAAACAAGGAGAGAAAGGAAAAAAGTAATGTGAACTTAGCTAAAAAAACGGAATAAAATGCTTTTTGGTAACCCACGGCAACACTTTCAGGTGCAAAACAATTAAAAACCGTAAATAAAAAAGAAAACGAGAAGATAGGTATCTTTTATTAAAATGTTCTAAAGCAAATTATTGACTCACTTGCGACGATTTTTCCTTTGGCGGCAGACGCGTTTCGAGCTAAATGCGGCTCATCATCGATGCCACTGACATATAAATCTGTTTAAATGTGTTTTCCAAGCCATAGGTTTCTCTTAAAGTAGGATCAGTAAGTAGTTGCCAAGATATTTAAGTTTTCCCACGTACATACTTATTTACTCTGTGGGTCCGCAAATTGTTGCATCATTCTGATGTGCTAAGAAAGAACGTCGTATGCGCCATCACGCGTTGTTAAATTTCTTTAAAAAAATAATATATTTTCAAGGAACTTTTTGAATATTTCTCTCCCGATTTTTTAGAGGATTTCGTTCGTACTCTGATCTTAAAAGTCTGAAAATTGTAAGGAAAAATATTCATTACTTTGAATGTTTTTCATTACTTGTGAAGTTGGAAGTGTATTTCAGACTTTTCAATGAGCTAATTGCCATTTTTAAGCCATTTTTGATAAGAGATAGCTCCTCCTTCTCCTCTGGCTGAAGGTTTGCGACAGAACCACACAACAACGGTGCGATAATTTGGCCCGCAGAGTGAAGAGGTGCGTGCTGCGGGGAAGCCTCAATATCTCAGCAACCGCTGATCCAAATAAAAGAAACTATCACTCGTTGGACAGCTAAACACACCTCCTATAAACATGTTTTGATAGATTTGTTCCAGCTGTATCTTTTTTACAGAAATAAAATACGGAAATTTACTTTTGGAACAACCCTCGTTAATTTTTATTAGAATAGGAATAACCAAATCCACAGCAAAAAAGTTAAAACGTAACGCATACCCCCCAACGAAAGCACAAGGCACAGGGCAAACTTCAGGTACTTAAATCTGATTTCTTTTGGAAACATGGAAGTTTATTTTACTCTGAATTCTGGGTAAGAACCGAGAGAGGAATTATTTTCACTGAGGAAGCCAAGGCAACTTATTTTTGTTCAACAAGTTTAACTTCCCGCACGATGCAGTATGTCATTTTGTCGCTCCTCTGACTTAAGAGCGTTTATCAATTTCCGTATGAGCTCCAAAAAACATGGATTTATACGTAAAACATGGCTCACGTGGAAAATGAGATTCGCCCTTACGTCAGGAGGACGACGTTTTTTCCAGAGGTGAAGATCTTGAAGACAGTTCCCAGAATATCCTTACAAAACTGTGTCGAACCACCGCAATCGGATCCAGGAAGTGAGTACATCTCAGCAGATCGATCATTGAATCATTATCGAATGACCTCGATCGATACATATCATTGTAAAGATAGGGATATATCGATCAAAATCATTCGATAACAAATCGATAATCGATCTGCTGACACATGTTTCCCAGACCTTCTTGCCTATACTCTGTCACACTTGCTAGTTGACTTGAGCAGTGGCGTGGCGTATTTTGCGATTAATCGATTATCTACCATTCAAACCAATGAAAAATGATCGATTATTAGGGCGTTTGCAACGAATACCATTATAATCGATTCTTTACACCATAGCATCAAATGGGAAAATAACGATAGTCGATTGCTACTGGTCATAAGGACCATGGGACCCTGGTAAAAATTGGCGATAGGAGCTGCGTTTCAAAATACCATAGGAATTCTTATAGCCGGCTAAAGGAGGCTACAGAAAATCATATAGCTGGCTGTAGAATGCGGAGAAAATCATACGGCCGGGCTATACGAAGCGTTAAAAAATTATGCAGCCGGGCTAGTTCCTATAGCCGGGCTTTACACCTTATCGCCTGGCTGTTGCTTTTTCGCCATCGAGTATAAAAGGCTATACGAAATTGTGTAGAAATTCGTGTGCTTTGGAAATCATTAAGTTTGATACGGAACCACCTTAATATTTACAAAACACACGTTATATTTTCCTTTAATACATATTTTTTTCATCAATTAAAACAAGAATAATCCATACAGGATGTGCAAACATTTCAAAATCATGAGTTGAATAACGCTGACTCCGCTGGATTAAATAATAGAGCTTAACACAAAACGGAGCGGTGACGCACTGGCGCCTACAAACCTAACAGGGATACTTCACGCATTGCGCAACGCGTGAAGTATCTCTGTTAGGTTTGTAGGCGCCAATGCGCGTTTTGCGCTGGCTGCCCGCCCGTCGCGCCGCAGTGTGCCACGGCGCTTGAAGCAACTATTTCACACCAGACCGGAGGTATTACACAGTATCATACGAGACTGAAGGCGGTCTAATATATTAGGAATGATAGGCATCCATCAAAAGTACGGAGCTTTCCTCGCAAAATAAATCAAGATACTACGGCCCAAAAAGAGAGCATTAATCCAAAAACTCACAAAGTCCTAGAATCCGTAATTAGTGACGTTTAGCAAACACTTTATCGCCTGGCTGTTGCTTAATCGCCATCGGCTATAAGAGGCTGCAAAAAATTGTGTAGCCGGCTGTAGAAGCTATTGAAAATCTTACAGCCGGCCGTAGGTCTATATTATTTTGGAACACAGATTCTACTGCCAATTTTTACCAGGGGGGGCCGAATCATTCCGACCACTCATCGAAATATCGATTGATCTGATATTCAAACAAATGGGAAAAGATCAATTATCAGGACGTTTGCAACGGATACCATTAAAGTCGATTCATTTCCATAGCTCTTGATGGGGAAATATCGATAGTCGATTATTACGCCTCGCCACCTCTAATGGTCTTAAGGGCCACGCGAAGCCGAATCATTCCGACCTGCGCTGAGCAAAAATATTTGAGCTTTCCTTCATATTCTCTCAGAGATCCCCGTGTCTCTAGGAAGTATTATCATCGCATCTTCTTGCGAGCTCTTGTCATTCGTTTCTTATTATATTCCCCTAAATCCTCCCCTCGCCGCACATTGGATCTAGTTAATAGGAGCAGTTGGACAAAATTTGGAAACTTTAGAGGCTCATAACTCCGTTTTTACAAAATTTTGAGGGCTTAAAAATGGTACCATTGTTTTTCTTGTAATTTTTTTTTTAAGAACCACCCCTCAAAATTCAAAATTTGACGGAATTAACATGTAAATTTCCACTTTTAGTCAGAAAATTCATGTCCGACCTCTCCCATCGATTCGGTCCATTGTGCGCCGGATGTTCATCCGAAGGAGCTGCTCGAGCTCGCGGCTACTTTTTTAATTTTCTTCGAGCTCCTCGTGTTTCTCGACATCAAAGTGCGCACTCGCACAGCAATAAATAGCAGTTGCGTGGCGTGCTTTGCGATACATCGATTGATCGGTCATTTAAACCTATGGAAAAGTATCGATAAGAGGGCGTTCGCAGCGAACACCTTGATAATCGATTATTTACCACAGCTTCATATGGGGAAATATCGCTGGATCGCAAAGCAAGCAACGCCACTGATAAATAGTGGTTTTTAGGGACTTATATGCGCACCTCGCTCTTTGCCCCGACATTTCCGGAACGTCAAGAGGTCTGCACCGGAGATGCAAAATTTCACGAAAATGTATAAATTGAAATTCCATTTCGAATGTTCTTGAAATGCTATGAATTGTTTCGTAGCAAAATGAAACTGCATTTTGCATCTCTTGTCTGGTCGCATTTTGCCGTCCGAAGGAGAAATCACAAATATTACGTATACGTTCAAGTATTACGTAACTCAGTTGGAGGGGGGTGGTTGAGTCAGCGTCACGGTGCGTTACAAGGGGGACGGGGGGGGGGGGGAANGGGGGGGGGTAAAGCCCAGTGTTACGTAACAAATCCTAAGCCAAGAGAAAACAAAATTGAAAAAGAAACGTGCAAAAAATTGAATATACCGCCCTTCCCGAGTGAATTTTGTGCATTTTCCCGGTAAAATTACGAATAAAATAAATCCAAAATAATGTTTTTTCATACCTTTGCTGATCCCTCTCCGTCGCATTTCAGTGGAATATCGCTAAAAACCCCAAATTTCATTCAAACTGTTTTCTTGATTTTTTTTTAAGTTGACCCAAGTGTTTAAGTGTTATTTTTTTAAAGACCCAACTTTCTCTATAAATTGTGTGTTAATTTCGGTGTGGTCGGTAACTATATCGCAGGAAACAATAAAGGAAATGGGAAATTGCCGGAGGCTGGGTATTTTGTATTCCACTTCCTATATTACCCAAATTGATGTGATTCCTTATCTCTAAACACGACGTATCTGTTAGTTGAAATGATAAAAACACGGATTCTTAGAGGTAAAATCCATTCTCTGAAAAATGGGGAGGAAAATATCGACAAATTTCCCAAAAAATCGTTTTCATCCCAAGAAATTTGGCAAGGACCGAGGGCGCATACGGCATTTTTCCTTAGCACGGCAGAATTGAAAAGTCGATTGTTGGGGGCAACATGATGAAAGCGAACCTCACCGCCCGAACACGACCGTTTCCCGAAGTCTTGATTCATCCGGCTTGCCCTCCAGGTCTGCCGTGATAGCGAAGAGAGCAGTAAGTGCACGCTGGAATGAACCTCGAGACACATAAAAACACGTGTTAATCATGGCTCATACGGAAATGCGCTTATTGCTCTCTTCGCCATCACAGCAGGGATGTGGAGCCTATTGAGGGAACAAAATAAACTTGCGGTGCAATAATTGGAGGGTTTTCTTCGTAAGGGAAAGAAGCGGGCCCGGGAATTCGCGAACACGAATTCGAATGGCGGGGTTGAATTGAGGCGGTGAACTTGTTTGCTCTCGCTCACTCCGGCTTTGTTGACGTTCAGTTCCTTGCTCGTGCTGTTAGGGCAGGTCAGGTTTGAGGGCTTGGATAATACACTGTGTCCTAGGATTAAGCTACCTGAATACAGGAGTGTGTTCAATTCGTCAAAATGAGGTTTTTTTCGATGTAAAGTTTTCTTTCGAAAATAGTTACAGTGGTGTCACGTGCCTTNGAAAACCCTTCAAATTAGTTTCTTAGAATGACGTAAAGACCCCGTATACCAATTTTCAGCCAAATCGGAGGGGGTCGGGTTCCGAGCTTGGTTGCGTTGACGTGGAATGACCCAAAAGCACTCTTGATTCAATCAGATTTAAAATTAGATCAAAAGGAAATCCGCTCAAATTAAGAGGCTGGGTTCTTGATTTAAGCTTAAATCTGATTGAATCAAGAGTATTTTTCTTGTCGATGTTTTTAAGAGTTTGGGCTCTAGATCCAATGTGTTTTTTTCAGTGTATAAATTGAGTTATGAGCGTTTAAAGTTGCCGCCCAGGTTGACCCAGTGGTCAGCACGTCTGACTCTAGGCCAATAGGTCCCGGGTTCGAACCCCGGTGATGGCGTCTAATTTTCACGGAATTGACTAGTAGATCTACTGAAAGAGATTCTACTCGGCCGTAATCTCTGAAAATTTGAAAAGCCTGGAGCATGGATGTGCACAAATCCCTCGATGTCTACGGACAGGTAACATAGTCTAAAGTTGGCTGATGGTGCTAAACACGAAGCCATAAACCAGCAGAAAAAAAAGAAGAAGAAAAAAAGCGTTTAAAGTTTCCAAATTTTTTTTGACCTCTCCTATTGACTTGATCCCCTGTGTGGCGTTTCGAGCCACTATTTTGCCACGGAGATGTTGCACAGTATCATACGAGATTGAAAGTACGCCAACGTGTCATATGTAATCGATGGCAGTTTTCAGAAGCACAAAGTTCCTTTGCAAATTAAATCGAGTGAGAAACTTCATTAGAGGAAATAGTGACTTGATTTAAGCGAAAATTAGCTCTTTACCGCCGAGAAGATTTCCTTATGCAAAGAAAATTATGTTTTTAAAAAGAAGAAAACATGCTTATATAAAAAAAAGTCACTTATATCGAGCAGAAACCAGCTTTCATTCAGCTATTTCATTCTTGATTCAAAATATAATCTTCTTGACGGCATACTCAAGAATGTTCCTGCCTAAATCGAGTCATTTTTTTCTCTAATGGAATTCAAAAATTAAGCTAAACGTCATTTAAATACGGATGCTACGCTTAGTGAGTTTTTGGACCACTGCTCTCTTTTTGTACCGTAGTATCTTGATTTATTTTCCGAGAAAATCTCCGTACTCTTAAGGGATGCCTGTCATTTTTAATATGTTGAAGCACGTTTAATTTCGTATGATACTGTTCAGAAATATAATTCTCCTCTGTTTTGAAAAAGTTTCTTGAGACGCCCCGCGCAGTGGCACGCTGCGGCGTGGAGGCAGATCGGCCAGCGCAAAACGCGCATTGGCGCCTACAAACCCAAAGGGATACTTCAAGCATTGCGCAATGCGTGAAGTATCCCCTTAGGTTTGTAGGCGCCTGTGCGCGTTTTGCGATGGCAGCAAGCTGTTCCGCTCTGTGTTAGGCTCTAATATTTAAACTCGCGGAGTCAGCATTTTTCAACTCGTTTCAAGGATAGAAATAAAACAAAATATTCACCAATTTCACCAATTCACTAAATTTGAAAAGATGAATCAAATGAAGAAAGTAACATTTCATTCAAAAAAATTAACATTTAAAAAATGACTCTAGATCCAATGTGGTTTTTTTTCCAGTGTATGGTCAAGGATCGATGCCCAACGAACACCTTAATAACCGATTCCTCACCATAGTTTCAAAGGGGGGAATATCGATAATCGATCATTTCCGCCTTGCCACTGAAGTGTTCCTAGTTTGAGCTGCGCTGCCGTACTAAGGAAAATGCCGTATGAATTTTCAGGCGGTGCCAAAATTGCTTTGATTAAATGTGAATTTAGTGGAAAAGTTTTCATTATTCTTCTTTTAGTCTTTTCGGGCAATTTTGTTCGCAATTTAATTGAAGGTATCTGAACATTTCAAGGAAAATAATGCACAACTTTCCTTAAAAATAGATGTTTCATCCGGGGAGATCTGGCAATTCTCGAAAATGTTTATGCAGCGTTTTTCCTTAAAAGGGCAGTACGGCCCCTTATGAGTGGACTGCATTTTGTAAGAAGGAACTAAAAAACCTGGCTTAGTATAGGAGCAACGTATGTGCCAATTTAGTTTCCCAATGTACACGCGCGTTTTTACTCATGAGCCAGAAATTGTGGCTCTCAATTGCGAAATGCATAGTCCAAATATAAGGACCATGCTGATTTATTTTGACTGTTCGTTATTTTCCTGATGACAAATGCATGAACGTAACTTTATTCCAAAGCTGCAAGATTGACTTGCAGTTTCTTCTTTTTTCTTTCATCTTTCGTCTTTGTCAAAATTTTATCATTGTTTTATTCTTGCACTGAAGAAGACCCAAGTCCTTTGGGTTCTAAACGCCTGCTGTAAAGAAATGTTTATGCGAGTTGTATTTTCATCTTTTGCTTGTGTTAACATCAAGTAGGTAGTTGAATACACCGAATTATCATTTTATTTTATGGCTTTTAGCTCGTTTGACGTATCATTTACCATGTCACAAATTATTCTTTTGTGTGCTGTTACGGATCGCCTGTGAGTGAAAGAAACATGTTACTGGGATTGCTTAACGTCGCAGATCCAATCGTAGAGCCAATCTCCGTCGATACGGATGTATTAACTGCATTTTGCCTCGCAATTCTTTACCCTTGAATGTTTCTCCTAAATCTCTTTAAATCGCACGGTGTTTTGTCAAATCGAACTAAGTCCCTCCACACGTGAGTCTTACTTCGTATTAGAGCGCATCAGCCTCGGAGCTCACGTGAAAAGTTCCGGACGAATCGCCGTCCAATCCTTCCCAAATCCTTGGCGCTGACACAATGATTCAGTTCTAAAGTCCGATCACATTAGATTCACTTGGGGCTATTTAGTGTGGAAGACTTAAAACCTAAACGAACGTGAAAAGCTAGCGAAAAGTTAAGGGTTCGTGCGGGAGACTTGTGTCGTGCGAGGGGGAAGGCAGTTAAGGGCGTGTTTTTGGCCGCGTGCCTTTCTTGTGCCGGATCATTCGGCGCAGAAAATCTATCTCGCGCAGCAAATGGAGCAAATGGAAAGGAGATGATTCCAAGAACATCGAAACTCGATTTTTCTCGTCGGAACATGACCGCACTCCCCCACAGACGGATCTGGTCGAGCGCGTATTTTTTTTCATCTTTTCTTGTGAACAGATATTGGACCTTTAGTGAGTCATGGAGTACAATAAAGTCGCAATGTACTGGAGCGCCGATGAAGTCAATCCACGAACGGGCCATTCCGAGCCCCTTGTTCACCGGAAAGTGGGAGCCATCTGACTGTTCGGCATTTTTTAACACGGCGGCTTATGGGAGAAACGCGGGCTGCGCGTGGTTTTCGGGATTTCTTCACTTAAATCAATCATTATTTCCGCGAATTTCGGCGAATTGTGTTCATCGAAGTCATAACAAATTCAAAAATGTACAAAACCTCCGGTTTTTATGAAATAAATTTTATGCCTGTATTTCCTGAGCGACGACCGGAGCTGGGACCCCCCGCATACATTGGAAAAAAAGACATTGGATCTAGAGTCCAGACTCTTGAAAACATCGACAAGAAAAAATACTCTTGAATCGATCAGATTTAAGCTTAAATCAAGAACCCAGCCCCTTAATTTGAGAGGGTTTCCTTTTGATTTAAATCTTATTGAATCAAGAGTATTTTTTCTTGTCAATGTTTTCAAGAGTCTGGACTCTAGATCCAATGTGATTTTTTTCCACTGTAAAATACGTCCAATTGGTTTAACATGGAGCAAGGGGACTCTCGAGCCCGGATTGCCAATTTTCGGGTGGGGATTAAGTTTATTCAACGTCGGATGACGCGGGAGAAAGTGGAGCTCACCCGGGAAATCGGAAAGTTTTCGAGTGCTCGAATTTTTCACATCTCATTACTCGGTCTGACGAAAAGTTTGGAAGCTCGCGCAAAACGTCGGTCGATACCGAAGAGACAAGTTCGGCGTTCAGACGGACCGTGATTTTCATTTCCCGCTCGTAACCGTCAACTAGGGAAAGGAGTCCGGAGTATAGGAGAATTTGAAACTGAAAGTGCCCAAAAATGTCAAAACAAACCGTATTTATGGTGCATGGTTTGCAGTTTTCCGACACTGCGTTACCCGACGTAAAGCCGCTGGAGTGCGGTTCTACTTTACCCTTTCGGACTTAATGGAGATGTTGCATGTGTGAGGAATTTGAGATTTGACTATAGATTCATTTGTAAAAGTTCGCGAGAAACACGATGGTGCCACTGGCTTTCTCTACAATCAACTCCCAAGGTCAAAAAAAGTTCTCAAGTTGAGGCCAAAATGGATGGGATATCCCACGCTACCCTGAGAGTCCACCTCTACATCAAGACAAAGTCTCCATGCAAAGATAGGGAGCAAATACATAAGCAGGGTTGCCACTTTATTTGGGGACTCCAAAACTGAAAATACGGCATCACTGCTAATTTATTTGCTCCCTATCTTTGCATGGAGAGTTTGTCTTGATGTAGACGTGGACTCTCAGGATAGCGTGGGATATCCCCTCCATTTTGGCCTCAACTTGAGAGCTTTTTTCGAGCTTGGGAGTTGATTTCAGAGAAAACCAGTGGCACCATCGTGTTTTTCACGAACTTTTACACAAGATTCAACAGTCAAATCGCAAATTCCTCACACGCATGCATCATCTCCATTGAATTTTGAGGCTCCCGTTTACATGTTGAACCAATCGACATCGATACAACCTCACCTGTTCGATGTATCGAACACGATCCATTGTGGCCCACCTTTTCGTTGTATATTGACCCAATCGTAGCGAGTCAAGTATCCCCGTAAAAATCCGAGCGCGCGGATGCGGATCGAGGGCGAAACGCTTTATTTGATCTGTGTGGGCCCGTTGGCGATGCTTTGATCTCGAATTTCGAGGCGCGCCGCGCCGCGCGGATATTGTGCACCGCGGCGGCGGCGGCGGGGGCGGGTAGACTTGGCTCATAAAAGGCAGGGCAAATTATTGAAGAAGAGCTCAGCGCCGGATTTAAGCTAAGCTCCACGCCCCTGTAAGTGCGCACGTGATTCCACGGAATCCGTCGGGGATGCTCATCCATACTGAACAAGACTTACGACCGAGGTGACTGCGCGGATGTTATCACTGAGGAAACGAGAGGTAAATTAGGTACTCTGTTTTTTTTTATTCGAGTGAGAAGTTGATGAACAATGCAGTGAGGAAAATCTAAAAAAGTCGCTTTTTTCTACACACAGTGGGATGATTTTTAAAATTGATAGGGGACCGTCCCTAAATTACATAACGGAATTTTTCAGAATTTTTGACACCCCCTCGTAACGCTTTTGTGACGCAGGGCTCCATTCTTTAACACGTAAAAAAACGGCGTAACACTCTCCTCGACCACTCCTCCCCCTTAGAGCGTCACGTAATTGGACTGCATTCTGCAATTTGGACTTATAAATTCTGGCTCATCTGAAAAAACATTTATGTGCATAGGGAAACTGATGGCACAAACGTTGTTTTTAAACCGGGCCGGAATTTATATAGTTCCTAATTGCAAAATGTAGTCCAATTTATGCTCGGCCCCTAGACAACACGTAGAAAAAAGTGATAGGGGTTATCCCCTAAAATAGTTATACTACCCTAATTTGTTGGATCATCGAGATATTTCCAACTAATGTTGGTAGTACCGCAACATTTGGGTCAGGAACCTTATTTATTGGGGTGCCAGCACAATTGCATTGTATTTTGCAATAAGGCACCAGGAGCATTGCAATGTTGCTAAGATTGTGCAGCATCTTTTGTATTGGAAGAAAAACCTAATTATTCATGAACAGTGTCTATTTTACTCGCTAAAAACTGTATATTTAAGACAAAAAATACCGTGTAAATTTCATATATTTTCATGACTTCAGTAATTTTATTGCAAAGGATGAAGTTGCACAAGCATTCATCATTGAAATGTTCCCGGTTTCTTTTTGCAAAGTGCAATCTATTTGATTGGAAATGTCCAAGTTGGGACTTAGCCCCTACCTTTTTTCCCGTGAAAGTAAGTGATAGAAAAAAATGTCAAAAGGAAAACTTCAAGCCCCCAGGCGCCTAGCGCCTCAAATGTGTGAGAGAATTATAAATAACAAATTTCAGGCCTAACGGTCAACTTTTGCAATTTTATTATGTATTTTTACGTTGAGCAAATGTGGCGGTCATTTCCCCACTTTAGAGCTGACAATGCCCCGGAACTAATCCCTTAACACTAGAAACCTTTTTCATTCCTTAATTCCTTTGCTCCCCTGCGTAGTTTTTCGTACTTCCTGGATTTTTTTCTTCTCAGAGTTGAAACTCACCTCCATTCCTTTTGGAACTAAACGATTCAAATGACGATGTGTAATGGTCGCGGTTATTTTGCAAAATACATACAGGCTCTCGAAGGAATATTCATATGAGGCTTTATATGTAACAATGGCGGATGTAAAAAAAAATTACCTTTTAGTAAAACGCTAAAAAAAAACTGTTTTGGTCACACAAAAATGTAATATGTTTGGCTCTGACATATTGTACAGATATCAAAGATCACATCTCAAGTATTTTCTCAAAATTCTCTTGATGCCGAAACAGTTTCTTGAACGTGTTTCGAGAAGGTAATTTTTCACATCCGTCATTGTTTCATATAAGTCCTCATATGATGAATTCTAGGGTATTCATCGAAGGAACGGCGTCTGCTAAAATGCTAGGACGCGTGAAATGCGACGAAATGCGAGAGCAACCACGAAGCGAGTTTGCGATCTGCGAGTTTGGGATGTTGAAAAACTTCCATCTTTCAGCGGCAATGAGGAACTGCTACGAGCTCGAAGAAAGTCGTTGCCCCGTCATTGGTTTGCATATGCAACACAGACATCCGGTGAGCAGTTACTGCCGTGCGAAGGAAAAACGCCGCACACTGGAAAAAAACACATTGGATCTAGAGTCCAGACACTTGAAAACACAGACAAGAAAAAAAATACTCTTGATTCAATCAGATTTTTGCTTAAATCAAAAGGAAATCCGCTCAAATTAAGAGGATTGATTCTTGATTTAAGCAAAAATCCGATTGAATCAAGAGTGCTTTTTCTTGTCGATGTTTTTAAGGGTCTGGACCCTAGATCCAATGTGTTTTTTTTTTCTCAGTGCATGAGCCTTTGTAAGTTGTCAAATTTCCTTCGGTCAAATACTAATTTTCCGGAAAACTTGTGAATAACCTCCATCCAGTTTTTCAGAAAATTATCTTCGTAGTTAGAAAGAGGCAAAAAACTACGGGATGAAAGGGTTGTGTGGAACTTTTGGATCACCCTGTAAGACTGTTTTTTTACAGTCATGTATTCTATGAAGGATGAATAATCACAATTGACTGTGCGAAAACTGTCTTTCCATTGTGGGGATGAAAGACGGTGCTTGCTCTTATATTACTTTTTTCATACCGATGCGCTCCTTTTTCGGTTCAAGATGATAAACTTTTTATGCTTCATCAATACTGAAACTCTCGGAGACGAAAAATCTGCAATAAACTGAACTAAAAAGCAATATGAATCCATAAAATAGGGCAAATAAATAGGTAAATTTGAATAAACTAAACATTTTCATGTACTTTTAAGAACGGAAAAACAGCTTCACGGATAAATATTTATAAAGCAATAGTACTAAATCACCCCGAGATTTATTTTCCTCATAAGTTTTTAACTTGAATTATGAACACTTAAGCCTTGCATAAATAAATGGACGCACTGTGGCGAGAGTCTAGTTGTTGGCTCGGAATCAAAGCGGAAGCAAGATTATAAGACCATAAAACACTTTCAGGACCTGTTTTCTCCTCAGTTAAACAATGAGGTGTTTCCTTTCTCTTTAAAATTCATCTATATCCGGACAGTATTTAAAATAAGAAGAACGGGTCATCGATCCATACTCTTACTGCAACTTCTTCATGCTCCGAGTGAAGCAGAATTTATGACTGAAATTGGACGTATTTCTACTGGACGGAACTATAGACGTGTGTGAAAGATGGGGTGTGCTCGTTTTAGCTTGACAAGGAACAATGTAAAAGCGGGTGTGATTCCTCGGGATGACGTCATTGGCGCATTATAATACCCACGCATTCTTACGGCCCTCTAATAACGAGCACACCCCTTCTTTCCTACCAGTCTTCGGTTTCATTTAATAATGAATTAAATATGTAATATGGAGAAAGAGGCTCATGTAGAAATTGAGATATGCCCTCGCGTCAGAGGGACGACGATAAGACCGACAGAACAAACACAATATGTGGATAGAGCGATGGAAACAACGCACGCGGCAAACGGCGCAGAGATGCAACTATTCGTGCTTGATGGATGTCCGCATTGCGTCTGCAAAATTGAAGGCGCTATGGCGCGAGGCGTGAACTCTCAATACTCCGCTCGATGCCGCAAAAGAGAAATCGCTCGGAGACGGGAGACATGTTAAAATATGAGAAACCAATTGCGTCTCTCCCATCTTCGACTGTGTTGACACTCGATTTTTCTTTTTTTAAAATTCAAGTTCTCATTCTTTTTTTAGGGTGTATTTGTCTACATTTATCTAAAGCTCGAATACGACCGATACGGCCTGCGGAGTACGTGTTTTTCAGCAAGCCTCAGGTCAGTCTAACCCGGCTCAAAGGTGAAGTGGACTACATTTTGCAATAAGGGATTACAATTGTTGACTAAATTTCGAAACAACGTTTGCCATTAATCTCCCTACGTACGTACGTGCTTTTACGGGTGAGCCAGAATTTGTAGTTCTAATTGCAAAATGAAGTCCAAATAATAATCCTTGTCTCATCACACTGGTGCAAAGCTGAGTCTCAAGCTTCATTTAAGAAATATCTATCATGCCGAAAAAATTTGACAGACTTTTGCGGTTCTCTGAAATATAGGAAAAGTGACATTGTGCCCTTTGATCCTACACACTTCAATTGATGATGAGTCAATTGCCCGTGATTGAATAGCTCTGATGCACCGACCGTTTTCCTCTGACCGAAGTGGAAGTTTTTCATTCGTCAAATTCTTTCCATCCCGTCCACTTGAGTAAAGGAATGGGGTATATGTTCAATTGACTAAGAATAATTCACAAATTGACGAATTAAACCCAAATCAGCCATTATTGCATTTTACATTGCCCAAGTTTTTTCATGTTTCAATTTTTTTAAACGGAGATCCATACTGCGTAACGTTTTTACAGTTTTTTCGAGTTCACCCTAAATTATTCAGAAATTATCGGAACATAGTAGGGTGAGCAGCGTTACACAAGATAACAAAAGAAAAAAGGAGGAGTCAATACGCTGAGAACATGATCATTTTACTTACAATACTTTAGCCGAGTAATTTGAGTAAAATTATCATGTACTCAGCATATTGGCTCCTCCTTTTTTCTTTGGTTATTCAGAAATTGTTCAGACTATTAAAAATGTCGGTGTCGTTTAGTTCCATGTTTAAAAAATTGATAATCAGAAAACGTTCCATTTTTTCACGCTCAAAGGAACTATGTGCTTGTTTGCGTGCAACTTTTAGTATAAATGCATTCAAATCAGACAATGCCTGATGTATTTATGCTGATTTCGGTTCATTCCGTTCAAATTCTGTACTGTCTCTGCCGAACTACATTTGAAAATATTTTTCAAAATAATATATAAAGTGATAACTTTAAAAGCTGACCAACAAACTGCTTTGAAACTTACCATGGATTTACATTTGATTTCGACCGATAAAATTTCAAAACAGAATTTAATTTTTCAAGTTTTCTTGTAGAGCAACGAGACGTAGGATAAGAGCAGGCAACATCGCAGGTAGTTCGGTTGATGGTTAGTGCCAATTTGCCCGAATGAGTTACTGCGGCTTGAACTTTCCTGACCAGACAAACGCCGAAGAGCCAATGTCAGGGAAACGAATGGAACCTTGATACCCCCTCCCCATTCCTTTACTCAAGTGGACGGGATAGAAAGAATTGGACGAATGAAAAACTTCCAATTCGGACACGCCGGAGGGGTCAGAAGAAAATGGTCGGTGCATCAGAGCCATTCAATCACGGGCAATTGACTTATCATCAGTTGAAGTGTGCAGGATTAAAGGGCACAATGTCACTTTTTCTATATTTCAGAGAACCGCAAAGATCTGTCAATTTTTTTCGGCATGATAGATTTTTCTTAAATAAAGCTGGAGACACAGCTTTGCACCATACTGGAAAAAAAAACACATTGGATTTATTTTTTTCGGCATGATAGATTTTTCTTAAATAAAGCTTGAGACATAGCTTTGCACCACACTGGCAAAAAAACACATTGGATTTAGAGTCCAGACTCTTAAAAACATCGACAAGAAAAAATACTCTTGATTCATGCAGATTTGAGCTTAAATCAAGAACCAAGCCTCTTAATTTGAGCGGATTTCCTTTTGATTTAAGCTTAAATCTGATTGAATCAAGAGTCCTTTTTCTTGTCAATGTTTTCAAGAGTCTGGACTCTAGATCCGATGTGTTTTTTCCCAGTGCAGTGTGATGAGACGAGGATTATTATTTGGACTTCATTTTGCAATTAGGAACTACAAATTCTGGCTCACCCGTCAAAGCACGTATGTACGTAGGGAGACAAATGGCACACGTTGTTTCGAAACTCTGTCAACAATTGTAATCCCTTTTTGCAAAATGTAGCCCATTTCACTCTTGAGCCGGGTCAAACTGACCTGAGGCTTGCTGAAAAACACGTACTCCGCAGGTCGTATCGGTCATATTCGAGCTTCAGATAAATGTAGACAAATACACCCTAAAAAAGGAATGAATTATTGAATTTCAAAAAAAGAAAAATCGAGTGTCAACACAGTCGAAGATAGGAGAGACGCAATCTTTCGAATCCGAGCGATTTCTCTATTGCGGCATGGAGCGGAGTATTGAGAGTTCACGCCTCGCGCCATAGCGCCTTCAATTTTGCAGACGCAACAAGGACATCCATCAAGCACGAATAGTTGTATCTCTGCGCCGTTTTCCGCTCGCGTTGTTTCCTCACTCCATCCACATATTGTGTTTGTTCTATCGGTCTTATCGTCGTCCCTCCGACGTGAGGGCATATTTCAATTCTTATATGAGCCTTTTTCTCCATATAACTCCATGCTCTTCACGGCTGCCATGGAATTAGAGATACTCCTGTACTGTTGTGCCAAGGAGGAACGGCGTATGAACATGCGAGAGTTGCTAACTCTCAGAAAATAGTTATTTTTGAAGAAATTTTGAATATTTTTCCTTGACATTTTCAGAAACTTTAGGTAAAATTGCGAACAAAATTATCTGAAAAAATTGGAAGTATAGTAAATTAATAATAATAATTGATTAATTAATTAATAATAATTGAAAATATTTACAAATCCAGAAAATTCGTGTTTTACCCAAGAAAATGGAGATGTTGCATGTGTGAGGAATTTGCGATTTGACTGTAGATTCTTACGTAAAAGTTCGCGAGAAACACGATGGTGCCACTGGTTTTCTCTGAAATCAACTCTCAAGCTCAAAAAAGCTCTAAACTGGAGGCCAAAATGAAGGGGATATCCCACGCTATCCTGAGAGTCCACCTCTACATCAAAACGAACTCTCCATGCAAAGATAGGGAGCAAATACATTGACAGGGCTGCCACTTTATTTGGGGACTCCAAAACTGAAAACACGGCAACCTTGCTAATGTATTTGCTCCCTATCTTTGCATGGAGAGTTCGTTTTGATGTAGAGGTGGACTCTCAGGATAGTGTGGGATATCCCCTCTATTTTGTCCTCAGCTTGAGAGCTTTTTCCGAGCTTGAGAGTTAATTTCAGAAAAATAGTGGCACCATCGTGTTTCTCGCGAACTTTTACATAAGAATCAATTAATAGTCAAATTGCAAATTCCTCACACATGCAAAATCTCCATTTGGCAACGCTTGAAGGTTCATACGGCGTTCTTCCTCAGCACGGCAGGGTACGTCAGAGAAGCGACGTTATTTGTATGGTGGTGCTTCAAAGGCTGCGTAAGCAACGCTGGCAACGACTGCTTTTCGGGTATTCTGTGTGATGAGGTTGGCCGCCTTTTTTGGTCCTACGACCCGCATGAAACGATCTATCCCTTACGCTCTCAATTTAGCCACGGTAGCTCTATTCGTCATTTCCCTCGCATGAAAATGAAACTGCATTTAACTGTCGCTAAATTTCTCCTCACTAACTGCGTTTCCACCAGGAGCCTCTCGAGCGATTCCTTCTGAAAATTCTCACGATTATTCCCGGGACCAAAAATTTAATCTGCAGTATCTGCAAAATGTACCGCGTGAAGCAAAAAAAAACCAAGTCTCATCAGCTATTAAAAAATTTCATTGAGAAATTTAATTTTTTACATGCTAACGGTCATGCGGATTTTTGTGCAAATCCCAGTGAATTTTCTGCATAGTACGAAGCTTTCTTAGAATGTTCAAGGAATTCGAATAAACGTTCCCTTGTAAAAAGTTAACATTGCCCAGTTAAATTTGGCAATGGCTGATGTGGTTTGGTTCCTTTCTGCTGAATACGGTCCATTTAATCTACAGTATCTGCAATTTCAAAGGTAAAACGTTCATGACTTCCCCCAAAATTCAGCGTTTCGTCGGAGTCAATTTTGCATTTTTTGAATTTTCACACGGCGACTTTCGTTATAACGACAATTGAATCGGTTTCCGTTAGACGAGCGCAAGTCCAAAATCTCATGAGCCCTAGTGTCCTGCGTGATCAACGAAATCCAGGGCTCATAATTTTTCGGCCTTACGCCCGCCCAACGGAACCCGATTCAATTTTGTTTTAGTTGCATTCGCTTCCGACGCCCGAGGAATCCAGTCACCAACCCGCGGATCCAGTCGCGGAAAATTCGAGCACGATATTTTTCGACGCAAGGCCGTACATCGCTTTCCACTTGAGCCATGTTTTATATACAAATCCATGATTTCTGGAGCTCACGTAGGAATTGAGATACGCCCTTACGTCAGAGGGGCGAAGTTTCGAGCCATAACCTCCAGCAACACGCGAGACGGGTTGCGGGTTGCGGCGCGCATCAACCGAGAGCGGCTCCCCGAGATATGATCGTGCTCCCCGCTCGGCGCGGGGCGGGGGGGGGGGGGGGGGGGGGGGGGGGGCTGGACTTGGAGGACCGAGGAAGGTCTGCCGGGCGGCCCAAGAGATCTCGGAACTGAACGTCCGNGCGAAGCGGCTTACGCTACGTTCCGCAACTTACGTAGTTTACGTTACGCACTATGTTACGTCGCTGCGTTACGGCTCGGTCGACGCGCCTGCTCCTTGACTGCTCGTCGCGAACCGAGCTCGGAAGCCCTCGTCCGTAACGTTTCGGTTTCGGATGTTTTATTTTTAGTGGGGAAAAATAGTTTTCAACCCTTATTGCTCTTAGGCACGATTTTTCCTGGAGATAGTCGTTTAAAATCAACCGAGAGGAAATTTAATTGCGTCACGTTTCAACCCTTATATTTTGCGGTGAAAATAATAGTTTTCAACCTTATTGCTGTTAAGGATGCCCCATTTTTGCCTAATGAATGGTGGTTACGCGAAATCAATCAAAAATAAATTTCCTCGTTAAATTCTGGATAGTTCTCTTGCGTTTCAACCCTTACAGTTTTGAGCTAAAAAAAAGTGTTTAACACCTACTGCTGTTTCATTTTCGGCATGAATTGTGGCTGCGTTCGGACGAGATCAATTGGAAGGAGGTTTTGCTAGTGAAATTCTGACTAGTTCTCTTGCGTTTCAACCCATATAGTGTTGGAGCAAAAAAAAGTGTTCTCTTGCGTTTCAACTCCTATAGTGTTGGAGCAAAAAAAAGTTTTTAACCCTTGCTGCTGTTAAGGAGGTTCCATATTCGTTATGAATTGTGGTCACGTTTGGACGAAATCAATTGGAAGGAGGTTTTGCTAGATACATACTGACTGGTTTTGGCGCGTGGACTTGTTTGTGACGTCACGGAGGTGTTTTTTATTTCGAAAAAATTGAAAAAAATAAAATAAATTAAAAATACCGAAAAGTTATGAGGAGCGTTGGGTGCCCGACCCAGATATTGCTCTGATGCGTTGTGGTTCCGTTTTGTGCGGTTGATGGAGGGCGAGGGGTCCGGAGTTTTTGTGGTTCCGCATTCGCTCGGGCCGGACGGATGTTTTCCGAGTGAAAATAGTGCGGTTGAAAAATGACGTTTCTGACAAGTGATTTGTATCACGTGCCGTCCGTTCGAAAAGTCTAATCGCGTTTCCTCCTCCGCGGAAAATTGATTCGTTCCCGCGAGTGCGAAGCTTTTTCATCTCCGCCAGTACATCTCCTGCTTACGATTATGTTATTCCAGAATTCGCCCCGTCCCGGCGTGGTAGAATGTTGATATCCGAATTCGGTCGGTTTTACCGAGTGGGTAAACTCGAGAGGCATTTTACCCGTGTGTGAGTGAAATAATAACGCAGGTTTACTATTCTTGTGATAAAATGATTCGATGGGCAAAACTGGATTAAGTGGCCCCTTTTCCTCCGAGAATACTAACGTGTCTGAGGATTTTAAGAAAGCATTCTAAAAGACAGGTAATATTCATTCTTTTGTGTTCCTTATACATGGTAGTTTTTACTGTTCACAAAATGTAATGAACTAGTAATGAGGCTTCATTAAGAAACGTAGTAAAAAGGCATTTCCCTCCAGAAGCTTACAGAAATTAGTGTAATAATTCCAACTGTCCTGCTGGTTGATTTTGGCGGCAGGCAGACATGGTTGAATCAGCCAGAAATGCGTTTGAATCAACCATACCTCTGGTTGCGGCAACCACATCTCCGGCGGGCGCCAAAACCAGCCAGAAATGTAGTTGAAATCACCGTACCTATTTTTGTGAGGTCTAATCTCTAAACTCAACTATTGAAATTGGAATTACATCCCAAGATATATAATTTTTGGAATGTTTTACGTATAGACTCCCCTCTCATGTGAAACATCCGTTGGCTGGCCACGCTGGCCTAGTGGTCGGCGCGTCTGACTCTAGGTCAATAGGTCCCGGGCTCAAATCCCGGTAGTGGCGTTGAATTTTCACGGAGCTGACAAGTGGATCTGACAAAACAGATTCTACTCGGCCTTCATCCCTGAAAATTTGAAAACACCTGGAGCATGGATGTGCCAATCTCTTGATGTCTATAGACAATGATATACCGTCCACAGATAGATTTAGGTCCTAAAGGAATATTGGACAATAAACCAGCAGGAAAAAAAGCTTCCATCGCTCGTTCCTTGCCGTTAAAGACAATTTGGTAGAACATTGTAACCGTCAAAAAAGTAGAGGGATGGAATCCGTTAAAGATTTGCTTATCCTGCCTCACCTTGCGAAGAGAATAAAAGGTAAGGAGTCGTTGCAAGTTACCTTCGGAAGTCAGAAACTTAGGGCTTTTATGGAGAAAGCGTAAAAACGAAGGCAAGGGATTAAAAGAAGGGTGGCATTTTGAGCATTAAGGCATTAACCCTCGCGTGAAAGAGGAGAAAGCTCAATGAAATGGGGTAAATTCAGAGCCAGACAGTGGGTCAAGAGAGGGTGAAAAAAAGCTTATTCTGAGAGGCTGGAAAGAGGATTATTCATGAGGAATAATCGTGAGAGATAAACACTTGAAAGGAATCTCGGGGAAACGTCATTATTTGAGGGAAGAGGATACCGTTCCTTGATTTGTTGTATGATGTTTAAAATAACATCGATGCCCCATTTAAAGCGTTTAATTAAGTTTACGATTTCTTGAAGTTCATAATTCCTTTGGTAAATTAGTAGCGATGCGATTGTAAATAGTAAATTCGACATTTTCCTCACGAAAAAACGGAACTATATTTTAATGTTGCCAAATTTCCCCTCGCAAATTGCACTGTTCCGAGGAGAATCTTGGGTTTTTTTTTGTTGACGATTTCACTGATTTTCTCTCTGATCTTATGTTAAAATCAGAATAATTTTGAGCAAATATTGCTCCTGTATTTTCCTGTAAAAAATCAGATTGTTCGAGCCAATTTGGCAACCATAGAATGGAGTTATGTTACTTTTGGGCGAGAAACGACGAGTTACCTGTTCCAAATCAGCATGAGGTGTTTTTCATTGTAGCAGGAAGCTTTGGGAGGATATTTGGATTGCATTTTGCAGAAAGGAACCACGAGCATTCTAATGTTACTGGGATTGTGCGACTTACATTCTTTGCAAAAAATTACTAGGGTCTTGCAAAAAGTTAAATTTACAAAGGTGATTTTTGTCTTAAATTCATAATTTAATGGGAAGAAAGGTAAAACGTGTGCAGATGATCAACTTATATTTGTAAGGTGAAATAAGCTGCACAATTTTAGCGACATTGAAATACTCTTGATTCCCTTTTCCAAAATGTAATCCATGTAAAGAAACAGTGAATGAAGGGAAGGAGAGTCGGCTGAGCCTTAATGTGTTTCAAACAGTGTTATAACGGCACTTCTCTCTATTTTTAAATGATTTTGTCGCACCCACCAAGATCCCCAAAAATTAGATTTCTCACACTCTGGTCCATCGAGACTTGAGACCCAGCCTGCAATAAGGCACGAGAGAGAAATGAAATGAGCTCAAAAAGTCCTACTTGAAAAGTTGATTCTTATTAGATTAACCGCGTGACACATCTCAAGTGTGAAGTTAAACAAGGCTGGTGGGCCACTGCTGGGTATGGAGTTATGCAGGACTCGAGGTCGATCAGTCATGACGTCATTTAGAGAAAAATCACCCTTTTAAGAAAATTGCACGAGCCTTGGAGATTTTTAATCATGGACCAGGGCAATTATAAGGAGTCAGATCGCAACATAAATCAAGGTCGCAAAAATGCTAAAAATCGACCTTGAGAGGAAGACTAAATTTAGTATACTTCAGAGTCACCTTACACGTGTCTCATGAGATTAAAATGTCTTAAATGTCTGTGCCTAATTGTCCTAATAAAATAACCAAGACATAACGAAAGTGAACTGCAAGAATACGTATCTTATTTGCGGTGTTGCCAAATCTTCGCTCTCATTTTATTTTATCAAAAGAAAACAAACCAATGCTTTTGATTGAAATGTTTACGAAATATTTTTCACGCTGAAAGGAAAAAAAGGGAATAAACGGAAGAAATCTTTGCCTGAATTAAAAAAAGATGAGGCCACCTTTAATTTTTTTCCACTCTTTCTTTCTCTCTTCCTCCATCCTTCCCCGTCCCTTTTTTAATGTATGTATACTCATCTTATATTAGCTTTTGGATATTCAATGCATGTGTGGTGGTGCACCAATAAGAGAATTCAATGCACGAATTGACGCTGGTGGTAAGTTATGACAAAAAAGCTATGCTTTTAAACCCAGCCAGTGATTCATGTTGCTCCAGTGGGAAAGATTCAAAATACTATCACTGATAGAAACCCGTCATGCCACTTAAATTATCCTCCAGCAGCGACCGCTGAGCCATCAAAATCCCCTAACATTGACGAAGTAGGCAAGAGCGGATACTCTCGAGCATGTTTAGTGGTATCAGGAAATATACGAGATTTGTTGGAGTGTGTTCGACCAAACTCTGGGAAAACAAGCGCTCATATCCGTCCGCGGAAGAACATAACTTTAAATATCATTTTGAATGTTGCCTCTTGTCTCTTCAGTTGTATACCTTGCACATTTTATTTATTTATTTATTTATTTTTTTTTTTTTGTCAATTGGTAAAAAAAATCCCTTAGGAAAAAAGGACAAGGCACTCGCACAAGTCATACAATTTAAAAAGCTGATGTAATCTTCTTTGCAACGCACAAATCAGGCTGATCGTGTCAGAGATCGTGTCATATTGAGATGGAAGTATACCATAGAAGAAATGCACAAAACCAAGTTTCATATATTCCCCCTTTTACTCATGTATTTCCGCGTTCGACCTACGCGAAAATGTTGGTAAGGAAACGGATGTTTCAAAGGGAAGCGATGATGAAGGACGGTTGAAGGCGCTCGATTCCGTAGCCATTAACTCTTATTTCTTATTGGGAAAGTCGTGCCTTAATTTAAGAGTGTCCCCGGACTATGTTCTGATTTCGTTTTTCATCCGAGGTTCCTTCCGAAAAGGAGAACAAACAAGTTTTCCCGATGGATAATTAATTTCAAAGTCTACATAAAGCTCGAGAGAAGACAGTTATTGTTCCTTGGAATCTTTTAGTCTGGAAAATACTGCTTTGTCGGTTGTAGTTTATGCGTTCTTTTTCCGCCATTTTCTCCTGGTGTTTCCTCCCTTTTTTCTGTTCTTTGCTCCCCCAATTTCCGGCTGACACCCGTAAAACCACACCAATTTAATAGCTCATGGATTTGGTCCCAGAATTTTGCTTGTCTTCCGAAGCGAAACCCTGTGTGCACACAAATATTTATTCAGTGCGGAACCTGTTTTCGCCATAAAGCTGTCGCATTATTAAAAGATTAAGGGGGGGGGGGTTGTCCCGATGTCCCGTGTAACCAATACGAAAGAGTTGTTTAAAATAAATTGAATTGCTCATTTTTCCATCAAGGTCAAGCACTGCTATATTTCTTCCCTTTTAGGCAGACATGCAGGATAAAATAATCAGAGAAAAAACTGCATATATCAAGTGTGCGCAATTTTTCTATTTATTCTGCCCCGGTGGAACGACGGTGCTGTATTTTTCGGACTCCGCTGCATGCAGAGAGCGCTTCCCTCATGAAATTCTCATCCCTCATCTTATCCGCCCGTTTTCGGGGAAGAGTTTCAGTGAAAAACTTTTGCATTACGTCCCACGAGCTGAACCTCGCAGAATATTCGAATCTATCGAAAAGACTTGATTTATGGGAAAGGAAAAGTTCACTGGCGAGGCGTGAATGGTCGATTATCGATTTTTCTCCATGTGAAGCCGTGGTCTTAAAAAATCGATTAGTAAGGTGTTTGCTGCGACTGCTCTATTCATCGATCCTTTTCCATAGGTTTAAATCGTAGATCAATCGATAGATGCAAAGCACGCCACGCCTTTGGAAAAGTTTCCAACAACTGCACGGATAAGTTTCAATAGGTAGCACATCACCGCCATAGAGTGCATAGAGTCGGAATATAATGAAGTGAGGTGAGGGCTTGTTCTGGTCTACGAGTTCCGAGCCCGGCGTGTGCCGAGATTCGGTTATCCTTTCGATACATTTTCGATCCAAAATGGCGATGAAGAGTACTTGGTAATTCATATCCTCTTTCTTTATATCGGATGGCTGGGTCTTAATGTATCGAAAACGATCGAGTTTGTATCGAAAAAGTGACCCAGCGTGATACAGGAGTCACCGAATTCGGGACCTGGAAAAATGCTTGAAACTGGCGTCATCAGCCCTCCCATTTATATTACGACTCTTTGTACTCTATATTCACCGCGGATACCACATGGTGGATCATAATGACTGCATATAGATCTTTTAAATTACATTTCGAATATAGTTGCATAAAGCTCATGCAGTTCATCATTTCGACGCCACCGAGCAGAAATTATCTACCTACATTTACGGTACAGAAAAACATCGTGTTTCGGGATTGAAACACATCATCAGATACGCGTTTTCATTTAAACTTTAAGTATGGATGCATGTACTCTATTTCGTGGCAACCACTGGTCGTCATTCAAGCCCCATTGAACTTCCTGCATTGATGGTTGAATAAAACATCGTGTTTCGGATTTTAACGCAGTAGCAGGTACGCGTTTTTATGGAAGCTCTCATAACGGAAGCGAAAATTCTGTTTCGTGGCAGCCACTGTCCGTCATTCAAGCGCCATTGAACTAAAACCAAGCTCATACGCTGAAAATAAGACCGGCAAATGAAAGTTATTCGTGTTGTGAGTGTGGTGCTCTGGAATCCACGCGAGTCGTGTAATTATTATCAGCAATCGGCGAGGATTAGGGGCGGAAAAATTATCTGTTTGTCTGAACGATGTGCATGAATTCGGTACACATTTGGATCATAAACTTGGAACTTTTTGACCTTGTTTTCCTCGAAATAGAGTGGACCCAGCACTATTTTACCATCTCGCTTGGATCACAAAATAACCCTCAACTTCATGAAACTACGATTATTGAACAACGATTGTTGACTCTCATTTGCTGTTTTCGTATTGAGTGCGTGAACTGATCATAATTGCGATTCCTATGTCGTCCCCCTATTTCAATTCTGTATGGAGAAGAGGGGAAAAAAGTTTACATCAATTCTTTTCTTGTGCGTTTTTGTTGTTAGGCAAAATGTTTCTACGGATTTGAGTGTTTTCTTGGAAATTTTAAAACCACCTAGTGTGACAAGCACCCCAATAAAAAAAAAACCTCAACATTAAATTATAGATAGAGAATTCAAGAGAGGGGTGCTACCAAGAATTGTACTCTCATCAACTTAACATAGTCAATAGATTCAAATATTTTTAAAATCTTGCGGTGAAAAAATCTACAAGACCCTGACTGCATTGTTTCTTGGGCAAATACATTCCAGGGGAAAAGAGAGAGAACCGTAACGCTTCGAAACAAAATGTTAAAATTTACATTTTGATTTTTTTTTTTTTGGGGGGGGGGGATTTTTTACTTTTTTTTTTAGGACAATTCCCTTTTTTTTACTGTTTTAGATTTTCTATTTCGGGTGATTTTAAAAGCCAATTTACGCTTAAAAAAATTAAGGAAACATTAAGAAAAAAATTACTTTTGATTCAATTTTCAAGTATTTTTTTAAAATTTATGATTCAATCATTTCAAATGTTAAAAAATACAGAATCGATCTTCTAAAAATTCTGTGAACTTATTTTCACCTGAAATTTACTTCTTTATTTCATTTAAAAAATGACTAAAAAGGTTTCCTACAGCATACATTTCAGTAGCTCCGTAAGATCCGTCCTCTTTCGAATTCACGAGTTCTTTACGCATTTAAATAAAAAAAGAAACAAATTGTAAACAGTCACTGCTTAAAGTTTATCTTTTTCTTTTATTAAAAAAATAACTGAAAAGGTTTTCTACAACATAAATTCCAGCAGTTTCTAAAGATCCGTCTTCTTTCAAATGTACGAGCTTTTTTACTTGCTTAAAGAAAGGAAAGAAAAATGCAAAAAGTCACCGTTACCAGCGAAGCATCGAATACATGTTATACCGAATGACGTAGACTTTGAATTGGTTGAAGGAGGTAACTCGAGTGCGGAGGCTGGACTTTCCACGACCCCGACCGAGGGAGCAGTGAGCGATCCGTTCAACCTTTCCGCGAGCCGGTAACCCAAATAAACCTCACGCGCAGGACCGGCGTGCGCTTCGAGCGAAGCTGAGGATCCAGCGTCAGATGGAGAGATTTGCATGCACCGCGGAAACAGAAACAGAAACATAGCCCGATTTCGGAATGACCGCCCTCTCAATCTCTTTCTTGCAGAGTCGGCATTGCCCCCGTGCCCTAAAAGCACAGTGACACTTGAGGGGCAGTTCAAGTATTCCGTAACTCACGTTTTCCGATTTTTTGAACCCCATCTCCCCCCTAGTAACGCACCTGTAACGTAGCCCCTACCCTCCCCCCCATCTTCAAAAATCAAGATGACGGTAAGAAAAAAAGCTTGAAAAAATTCGAAAAAATCTTATTTTTTCACGTTTTTTTTTTTTTTTTCAAAGTTTCCTCCTCGCCTAGCTCGGATTTGTCACATAACGCTGGGCTTGACCCCCCCCCCCCCCTCTTGTAACGCACCGTAACGCTATGGCTCAATCACCCCCTCCCTCCTAAATGCTTTACGTAGTACTTCAACGACCCCTTGAATGTGTCTATCCTATGTCGAGGGCTACGGAATGGTACCGTCTGAATGAAATTGATTGTGGCGGAAATGGGTTAGAACTTTCGGTAATCCAGGATTGCGAGGAAGGTCTAAGAAAATATATGAGGATTGCGCGAAAAAGGCACAAGGATTCCGCGAATAGAAACCTTAAAATCTACTACTACAGGGTTCCCAGCGATCTGGAAAACCTAGAAAACCTGGAAAAGTCAGGGGGAAAAATGGCCTGAAAAACATGGAAAAGTCAGGGAATTTGCTCCAGAAGTCTGGGATTTTTTCAAGTACTGAGAAAAAAATTTAATAAGTAAACAAATAAAAATAAAAGAATTGTGTGTGCGTTACTACCAAACCAGTACATATTTTGTCGGCGTTTAGCCGAGGGTAAAACCCTCGTTTCCACCGTCCACCACGAGGAGGAACCGACATCAGACGGCACGCTTCCACCGTCCAACTTACAACTCCCATGGCATACGTTAATTTGAAATTCAAAATTTTGAAGAAATTTAGAAAATATTTAGAAGAAATTTTAAAAGACAAAGGCATGGGGCTCATGCCTTTGTTGTTAGTGAGATTTAATAAGGATAACCTTATTTTTAAATTTTTTTTTTAAATTTAATATTTATAAAAGATCTCATGCCATGAAGAGTTGGGTTGGCGTTCTGGGCGCACCCTCACTCACAACAGTGAACAATTCGCCAATGACCGAATGCAGGGAACTCCTCTACCACCGTGCGATCCAGCAGTGAGACAACAAACTCGTAGCTGGATACTCTCTACAGAGATAGAGATTGCTGAAACTTTGTCCGGCTTGTTCGGCCCAGGAGAACAGAATACCCTGAGCCACGAGACCCCGGGACTCTCGTGAAGTATTCGGCTCGTCCTGCATCAAAACCTACTTCAATCTGCAACATCGCCCCAACCACCAGCCCGTTTGAGAGGCGTCCGACCCTCCGGTTCCGACTTTGCCTGGTCTAAAGTGTCCCGGGGGGGATGACGGCTTTAGACTTAATGCGCAAGCATCGGCAGATACCGGAGGTTGACCAGTACAGGATTGCCAGGCTTCGATCGGTCACCCCTGCAATTGGTCACTGATGAATCGCGCAAAGTCGGTCACAGATCGGGATTTTCAGACCACTGTGTACCGGTTGATCCTTGCACCTCGCGGTTCAAGGATATGGCCTAACTACGATCAGTGGTCCTCTGAAGATCATCTTTCCCCTCATGTTCCTAAGGTTCCGCTTGATCTCTTCCGTAAGCCAGGGATATGGACTAACAACCAAGGTAATAACGTACCAAGGTTCCGCTTGATCCAAGGCTGCAATGGATATGGCCTAACATCCAAGGTGTGAACAGCCCTGCTGCGCGCGAAGCAGGGCACCGAGGAAGTGGTTGATCCATGCCCGAGCGTATTAGGGATATGGGCTAACAACCAAGGTAATAACGTACCAAGGATGCGCTTGATCCTACATAGCTCGTTACGATGTGTGAAGAGATATGGGCTAACAACCAGAGGCGAGGGAGGGTGCAGAATCACAACAGTTTGCCGGCGTTTGGCACGGGTCAAAGACCCGCCCCAGGTCCACCACGAGGAGGCTCCGGCACCAGACCCTTTTCTCTCTCTTCTCACGTTTCCTCTCGATTTTCTTCTCACTTTTCTTCTCGCTTTTCCTCTTGCTTTTCTTCTCGCTTTCCTTCTCGCTTTCCTTCTCAATTTCCTTCTCGCTTTCCTTCTCGCTTTAATGGCCTTAGATGCTAAAGCACCGCTTTAAAATAAAATTATTTTACTACTACTACCTTCTCGCTTTCCTTCTCAATTTCCTTCTCGCGCTTTCCTTCTCAATTTCCTTCTCGCTTTCCCTCTCACTGTTTTACTGTGTGCTTTCACTGTTTTATTCTCTTTTATGTTCTCTCTATTCTTCTCTTCTTCTTCTCCCATGTCTCTTCTTGTCTCTCCTCTCTTCTCTCTTCTCTCTTTTCTTCCTGTTCTTTCTCTTATCTTCTTCCTCCTCTTTCTATTCTTCTTCCTCTCCTCAAACTTTGATTTTACCATATACGAAGAGGTACTTTCACGAATGAGCCGTAAATAGTAGTTTTTTTATCGTAGAATATAGTCTATTTGATCCCCAGGGAATCTAGTAGCCAGTAATAGACTTCTGACAGTGCTTCAGAAGACAAACGCATACTCCGTCACCGAGAGAGAATTGATGAAGGAAGTGATTCAGTCACTTCATTCGAAGTTAGGAAAAGTCTCAAAATAGTGAGCAATAGAAAAATGTTGAACATCATATTTGTAATCAAGAATCTCATTCCTAGACAAAAGTCCTGAGGACAGAAGAACAAGAACTCGCGATCCCAGTGGCGTGGCGTGAATTGCGATTTATCGATTGTTATGCCATTTAAATGCATGGTAAAAAATCGGTGTTCGCTACGAACACCCTCTTTATTGATCCTTTTCCATAGGTTTAAATGGCCGATAAATCGATATATCGCAAAGCACGTCACGCCACTGCACGAGCCGTCCATTTTTCATAATTTATTCCGGTATAGAAATAACATTGAATCAATAAGAAACTCAATGAAACACAACCACACCGAAACACACTCGTTCATCATATGTATGAACTGATATTAATCAAAATTAATCATTTATTGTCTCAAACTGTGTTTTTTGCTAAGTCCTGACGACGGCTGAGGCCGAAAAGCTTCGACTATTAAGTACCTGAATTTCAAGTTAACGTGAGTTAACAGTTTATTTTAACCCATAGCACTGGCTACCTAACAAACCAAAAATTACACAAAAACTACTACCATAATGTTGTAAATCAACACTTTCAATATAAGTTGTCATTGAAAGAGCAAAATTGACCAAGACGGATTATAAATATTAGTCGTAAAACAGTAACCTCAGGCGGAATTTTTTTGTTTTGCAAATTAACCTCTAGTATAGCAATAATGAAAGTTTTGGTCGTTCACTTGCCTCTACACAGTAAAACTAAACTTAAGAGAGCTCATCGTTTCCCGCATGAAAGAACGTAACTTCATTTCAATGTTGCCAAATTTCCCCTCGCAAATTGCATATAAAGTAGGAGGATCTTGAACTTTCCTAACTGGAAATTTCATCGATAATTTTCCCCGAGATTTAATGCAAAATTAAAATAAAAATTACACAGGCACATTTTCATTAATTTTTTTTAGAAAGTTGTGCCTGAAAATTGCACAGGAATAACTTTGTAAAATAAATTAATTGTTTGAGTCAACTTGGTGACCTTGGAATGGAGTTACATTCCTTCGTACGGGAGACAAGTTTTACATTTAAACGTCTGGTCAGTTCTACTTATATGTGACAGACGAGGGTTAAATGGACTACATTTTGCAATTAGGAACTAAAATTTCTGGCTCATCCTTAAAAACACTTTTGTGCATCGGGAAACTAATGGCTCCTAAGTTATTTCTAAACTGAGTCAGAAATTATAGTTCCCAATTGCAAAATGTGGTCCAAATGAGTCTGGAGGCTATTGGAGCGGAGGAAAACTTATTATTCATGTGGAAGCTACCTTTCGTAACAATATGCCGGGCCCCTTTTACTAGTGACCAGATCTGTAATAGGAGACCTATCTTTCTGGGGACAAAATTCTTTTACTCAGGGAATTTAATCCTAAATCTCAAAAACTGTCGTGAAGCTTGAAGACAAAAATTCCTAGGTTGTAGAAAAATGTTGTTCATGTGTCCGCAAAAAGTTAAGAACAATTTTCTCCCGGAGGAGAAGCTCTTTTTACACAGATCCACACACAAATAGACTGCATTTTGCAATTGAGCACTAAAATTTTTGTCTCAAGTTTAGAAACAACGTTAGTACCCATAGTATCATACGCACATAAGTGTTTTTATAGATGAGCCAGAAACTGTAGCTCCGAATTACAAAATTTCGTTCAAATTAAGTAACGTTGACTCAGACCGCTCTCGGCGCTCTCTGCTCAATCTTCACCAGATTGAAGGCAAGAAGGAAGTAAAGCAGTCGATAACCTAACAAGGTTTAACAGTTAATTTCCACCACGACGCACTTTTAGACTCCGGCTCGTCAAAAATTCTTCCGAAGGCACGAGGCACTCTGGAAATTCTTGAATAATCATCCAAAATTGTTACATATTGTTACTTTGCTCTATGATGACCCATGTCTCCAGTAAAAATCTTAGCTTGAGGATACGTCTGGTTTTATAAATACAGCGTTGACAAGTTTCCATGTTTAAGCTTTAGAGATTATCGTATTATCAAGTATCTTACTTTCTGTAAACAACTGTCATTGGATGTTTCATGATATTTTAAGACATTTTATCAACAGTCAGTTTACATTTTTCTAAAAAAATACGTTAATAATAAATAATTTTTCTACGTTAATGCTGTTAATTCTGTTGATACAACGTTGCAAACTTGACATCACAGACCTATAAAAATGCTCATTTTGTTCCGTTTTTGAATTAAAAAACGAACTTATTAACCACCTAAAGGTATGATAATGTGGTTTAGCTGAAATTCTATGATAAGATTAGTCTTGTGTAGAAGTTTTACCGCAAGTGTAAGTATAGATTCAACGATACAGCGTTGCAAAGTTTATGTATATAAGCTTTAAAAATGTTTCTATTTTTAAGTTCAGTGTTTGTTTGTTTTTTTTTTGTTTTTTTTATGAAATAAACCATTAACGTTATCTGCAGATGTAAGATTGATTTTTAGTGATACAGCGTTGCCAAGCTTACAATTTTGAACTCAACGAAATATGATTTTTTTTTAAATTTTTTTTTCCAAATTAAGATAAAATCAATGGGTATCATCCCTCATATTAATCCAAAATATCAAGGTCTGATGTCTGTTCCAAGTGACAATTGGTTTTTGCAATAATACTTTCACCAAGTTTATTCACAATTCTCTCCAAGCAATAAATAATAGACGATTTTAAAATAAAGATGCTTCCAGTAGTTATTTGATTTTGCTTATTTTTTTATTTACATTGACATTTTTTTCTTTCATTTTTATATAACTTTCTACCGTACATTATTTTTAATTTTTTTTTGATTTTTGTATTTTTTATAGTTTTTTATCTTCTTCCTTCAAAATATTTTATTCATGTGATGCTTCAGTATCAGTGCTGTCTTGCCTTCAAATCTATAGAAAACGCCTCAACATGATGCCAATTTTAAACTTTCACCCTCCAAAAGTCATATTTAAATAATTTTAAAATTCTCTCTTAAGGAGGCGTCTGGGTTTTTTATACATTAACGCAACAGTGATTTAAATATTCTATTTAGGTTTTAAATTATAGTTTATTGTTTTGTTGATGTATTTATTATTTTTCGTTCATTTAATTTACTTTGCATTTTTTTTTCTTTTTTTTTTATTTCTTTAATATTTTCAAAATCCTCCATTCTTACGTTCAACATACTCATTTTTTTAAGGCATAATAAATGTATCGTCTGTATCAAGATTTATTTCTACTTAAAAAAAACCCAAACGCCTCCATATTCTATGTTAGTTTCTTCATTACACTTAAAAAAAGGTTGAATTTGCAACTAAGTCTAGGCAGAATATTTCAGATCTTGAAAGCAACGCTGATGCTGAATCATCCATTGTATTCCAAAAATCCTCTGGAATTACATTTTAAAGTAAAATAACTATTGGAAGTATCCTTATTTTTAACTAATTTTATACAATCGAATGTTAAAAGAAAAGCAGATAAAATTTGCAACGATGTTATTTTAATGCAATTGTCACCCACGATCAACATAAAGCCTCCACATTTCGCTTCACACTATTAACCATTAACTCATATTGTATCTTGTCTCCAATACAATAACAAGAAAAATTAGACATTTTCATAGATGAAAGATGTAAACTTTGCAACGCTGTATTGCCCAAAATTATCGTATACTGATTAAATCTATGCTCTACGTCTAAACTTTGCAACGCTGCATTGCCTAAATTTATCGTATACTTATGTAAATTTTACTATGAGTCTGCGAGTATCTCTAATTGTATATTTTATGTCTCAAATACTGCTACAATATACAAAACTATAAAAAATGGGTATTTTTAAAGGGCAAGAATGTAATTTTTGCAACGTTGTACTGCTATTAACGGCTCATCCACAATTTGAAACTTTTACTGCGGATTTTCCTATAATTTTTCAGTTACGCGTCATGTTTACTTGAAACTTACATTACTTGTTACTTACATTACTTTGAAATTGACTTTTGGAAGAAATTCTTCAAAAATATGAAGACTTTTAAGACTCAAACATGCAAACTTTGCAACGCTGTAGCTCCAAAACCAATGGCGTGGCGTGAATTGCGATATATCGATTGTCATGCCATTTAAACCTATGAAAAAGGATCGATAGACAGGGTGTT
>NW_017547098.1:598597-707521 GCF_001854935.1 Bemisia tabaci
AAGTAAACGTTTTAAAAATAATATCTTATAATATTTTTAAAATATTCCAAAAATACTTTAAAAATATAAAAAGTAAACATTTTTAAAATAATATTTTATAATATTGTTAAAATATATCATAATTATTTTTGTTAATATTTTAAAAATAATATTTCATAATATTTTTAAAATGTTAAATTTTTTTAAAATGTTTGAATTAATATTATAAAAATTATAAGAAAAAAAAGAAATAATAACAATAAATAAATAACATAAATACATCGACATAAATTCAAACTAGAAAAAAGCCCAAATAATTAAAACTGGAAAAAGACGCAATTATAAAAAACGTTAATTTGGTTTAAAAAAAAAATAAATAAAAAAAAATAAAAAAAAAAGAGAAAGTTAAAAAAAATGAGAGTTAAAAAAAAAGAATGAGTTAAAAAAAATGATACTTAAAAAAAAAGAGATAGTTAAAAAAAAATGAGAGAGAGGTAAAAAAAATGAGAATGAAAAAATTACATGATGAAATAAAAAACAATAAAAAATAATAAATAATAAAGTCTGGTAAAATATCATAAGAATCCGTCAATAAACAAACATATTACGGACTCAGAGGCCTGCGATAGTTAAGAGATTGAATTTAGGGGCCCATCTGTAGGAAGCCTGGCTGGTCTGGTGGTAAAGTACTGGACTACGGATTGCAACTCCATCCCGAGGCGTGGGTTCTAATCCCGACTAGGACGGCGCGGATTTTAAAGTAAGTCGCAACTCTACGATGTAAGCAACGCATATGCACGTTCGGAAGAACATTAGTACCAAACATATCACCTAGAGAGCGCGCACTCTAGGATGCAATACTTGTGCAATATTTTTAAAATATTCTTACAATACTTTGAAAAAATTCAAGAAATATTTTGAAAATATTCAAAAAATATTTTTCAAATTAACTGAGGTTAACATGAGTAGAATTTAAAAATAATATAAAAAGTTTTTAAAAATATTTTGTGAAAATATTAATTTAATATTTTTAAAATTTCTTAAAAATATTTTTTGTCTAACTGGGAAATGACTTCCGAAACTATATCCTTAAATCAAATTTCACAGAAATATCGATGAAAAGACACTACCGAAAATTCGCACGGTGACAACCGACACGAGTGACAAATACTACTTCCACTTATTGTAAAACACGGCAAACTATTACACTGGACAGAAAAAGTAGTGGCTCGCTGACGAAAACTTTCGGCGGGTAGAAAACTTTCGGAAAGTAAGGCTGCTCAACTATTCACTGCACCTTCTATATTCACGGAATAATTCACAGAGAAAAATTTTAATAATAAAGTACCGAACACGAAAATAAAGTACCGAACACGAAACTAAAGTACCGAACACGAAACTAAATACCGAACACGAAACTACACTGATGGTAATGCACTTGAATCAAACGACTATCACACGCGGTCCCGAGATGAATATATTCCGATAAAATATACTTCCGATTGATTATCCTCTACGCTCAAGCTCAACCCCTACGGCTGCGCGACTTTGACTGACCAAAGTACCAGAAATTCCGAGCCCTCGAGGTCTCCAAAGTTTTCCTTGTTGTTCTCGAGAACAAAAGAGTGGCTTCGCTTTCCAAAATATCCCTACGTTTCGGGTTTCCCAGGTTAAAGGTCAGTGCAAGCTCACAAAAGAAAATGCCTTCATTGAACTGAAAACTAATTGGATGTATTTCTGTCAAACGGAACTATGTGCGTTAAGACATTAGCCCTGAGACCCATACGAATATGTCCATAACAGGGCTCACGTCATAATGCACATAGTTCCGTTTGATAGAAATACGTCCAATTATTACAATAATTAATGAGGGTACCTGGATTTCCCGGATTAATTCACTCACTTTTCATAACTTTCCTTTTTTTGCTGAAAAGTAGTGCGGGTTCGTCCATGAATTACAGAACCCATTTTTCCCGACTTTTGACTTCTCCTTCTCCCTTTGTCCTAGATGTCACTTACCTCCACCCCCCCCCCCCCCCCCCCCCCCCCCCCCCCCCCCNTGTGGGTCGTCACGAACCCTTGCCACGGGTGCATCACATATAAATTCAAGTGTTTAAATGACTCAAAAACAACATAAATCACATAGGAAAAATCTAGAATCCACTCCTCCTTCAAAGCATTTCTTGATTGTAATCGACTCGGCTTGAATTCTGCCGTGCTAAGGAAGAACACCGCATTAAAATTCGAGAGTTGCCAAGTTTCCATTTTTAAAGATTGTATTTTTTACGACATCCATGCATAATTTTCCTTTAAAATTATCGATACTTAGATTAAAGTGCGTGCAAAATCGTCTGAAAATTTCGGGGGAAAATATTCTGTATTTCGCGGTAAATAGGTCAGTCTCGTTGATCACAAAATCGTGGTTTTATGCATGACCCTTGTAGTAGATCAGCTAAAAATAATAAGATCCGTCCAAACAGCAACTTGCTACGTTCAATATTAACCGAGATATCGCCCTTTGAAAAGTCTGGTTTTTGATGTCATCCATCGCGGTGGTGACACCCTTGGTTTTATTCACCTTGCTTTCATCCAAGTATCACGCTGTGTAAGCAGTGCATCACTGACTGATAAAAGCGAGGTGGAAGAAACCAAAGGTGTCACCACCGCGATGGATGACGTCAAAAACCGGACTTTTTAAAGGACGATACCTCGGTTAATATTGAACGTAGAAAGTTGCTGCTTAGACCGATCTTATTAATTTTAGGTGAACCGCAATAATCAAGCATCAAAACATGATTCTGTGACCATCGCAACTGCGCCAACACTGGAAAAAAAAACCACATTGGATCTAGAGTCCAGACTCTTGAAAACATTGACAAGAAAAAATACTTTTGATTCAATCAGATTTAAGCTTGAATCAAAACTAAATCCGCTTAAATTAAGAGGCTTGGTTCTTGATTTAAGCTGGATTCTGATTGAATCAAGAGGACTTTTTCTTGTCGATGTTTTTAAGAGTCTGGACTCTAGATCCACTGTGTTTTTTCCCCAGTGAATTCGGTTTTTGTCAAAAGAAACTTGGCAACGTCTGAAGGCGCATACGGCGTTCTTCCTTAGCACGACAGAATTAGACACTATGACTTGGATTTAATGTGCTAGTGTCATGTTGCCTGGATTGTGCTTTGTAAAATCCTCTCGGACCCGAGCGTCCGATGCGTCTCAATCAAGATGATCAGGATGCATTTCCCCGAAAGGGCAATTGCGCCAACACGAATCCTCGAATGCACGATGCTATGACCATCTCGATAAAGAGATGCTTTCACCTATAGCCGTTCATCTCATCCTCATCTCGTACGCAGCATCCTGGGCTCCCGCCTTGCCAGATCGTCATAGACGTCGACCGTCATTTCGTCGCTCCTTTGACGTATGGGCGTATAACAATTTCCGCATGAGTCTTGGAAGCATGGATTTGTATGGAAAATAAAGCTCACGTGGAAATTGAGATGTGTCTTTTCGTCGGAGGAGCGACGATTTGATGCGTGATAATGTCTTGATTCGTCGATCCTTTGATGGAGGGACGTAAGCTCGTTTCAAGGTTGGAAAATTGATCAAGGAATTCGATTTTTTACAGAAATATGACCGGCAATGGCCTGATCATTGCAATTGATCGACAAAGTTAGAAGATAAAGAAGACTAAGAAAAAATATAGCGATCCTATTGATTGAAACGGCCGATTATTGAAGATTGCGGTCCGCTGTCTAAGACAGGGAAAAAGTAGGATTCGCCAGGGAATGACAAAATGAACGTATTTCTACCAAACGGAACTATGTGCATTAAGACATGAGTCCTGAGACCCATAAGTGTATGCGCATTACAGGGCTCACGGCATAAATTCAGGCTCCCCAGCGATCTGGAAAACCTGGAAAAGTCAGGGAATTTGCTCCAAAAGTCTGGAATTTTTTCAAGTACTGAGAAAAAAAATGTAATAAGTAAAAACAAATAAAAATAAAATAATTAAAATTGAAATTGCAATTCCTTCGTTGTATATTGAATTTTCGGTCAACTCATCCTCTTTATCTGCATTCGGAACGAATCGGAACTACTCGGAAGTGTTCGGTGGCTCCCCCTGCAGGTCAGCCATAATGATGGGGGCATCTTGTGCGACCGCTTGCGTCTAATGAAAAAAGAGATCGCAGGAGCTAGCCACTCCTCTTCACTTCTCTCCGACAGAGGCGTAGGAAGGGGGGGCCTGGCCCCCCCCTAGAATTGGAAATAGTATCATCTGCCCCCCCCCAGAAATTCTGGATGTTGCAAAAAGACCCTCTTCAACGGTAAGTCTCTGTCGCCGTGGCCCGTGATAGGATGCCTATAAATAGAAAAACCTGTTGAATGCAACAATTTCAAAGTATTTTAACCTTAAAATGTAAAAAACTGGGTGATTTTAAGGCAGCAATTGAATGAAGATTAGCGCCACAAGCGCCTCAAGATGCGCTCAAATAGAGTTAAAATTTCAAAAAAATTCCGGAACCTTAAAATGCATAAAACTGGGTGATTTTTAGGCAGAAATTGAAGGAAGATTAGCGCCACAAGTGCCTCGAGATGCGCTCAAGTAGAGTTAAAATTTCAAAAATTTTCCGGGGGAGGCCCTCCGAAGTCCCCCCCTGAGCTGGGGGGTATTCCATACCCCGCAGACCCCCCGGTGATGGGAGGCCAGGTCCCCCCCTAGCAAAATGACCTAGCTACGCCTATGCTCTTCGATCGGGTAACCCTCAATCTTCAATGTAAAAGTTTCAAGTACACTCACTAGAATATCTTGCGCTTAGCTGAAAACTATGTCTGCATGCCAAGGTAGAGGTTATTTTTTTTGTAACTCCGCCTTTTTTCCCTGGACAATACGCTCATTTAAAAAAAATATATATGCATTTCTCGGTTTTTTTAAGAATAAATCTTAATAGTCTGCAGAACGAAGACTGCAGGTTGGATTATTTTTTAAAAGAATCTGTTTAGTGCCCTTTCCTTAGCATAGCAGCAATACCATGATGGGATTTATTTTTCAAATCCAATACTACTATGAGTAAATGAAACAAATTGAAAAATCATTTGCTTTCACCAATGCATGTATCGTTTAAGAAGGCGTTTATATTTCGCCAATTTTTTTTTTCCAACACATTTCAAGTTTTTTTGTGATTTCATTTGTGTTATGATACTATCCTAGCCTGGTTCTTATAAAAAAAAAAAGCTGAACCAGATCAAAAATTGATGAAAATAGAGGAGTTTTTACAAAAACCGAAAAATGCGCGCGCTGACAGCGCGCCGCGCTGTCTCTTTTAGGGCAAATTATTTGAGTTTTTTCCACGGAAAAAGGCCTGGAAAAATTTTCATTTTGGCCTGGAAAACCTGGAAAAGTCAGGGATTTTTTTTCCGAAATTGGCTGGGAACCCTGCTACAGGAATGCGAGAATTTAAAGTGAAGTTAATTTAGCGTAGAAGTTTGGCAACACAGGTAACAGTTGGAAAATAAACGCTTTTTTAGTTAGCGCTAGTTTAGGTTAGTTTGTTGACAAGGCATAGATGTCTCACCTCCTGATGATAAATGAAGTGAAACTATTGAATAATGGTCATGAGTATAGAGAACTTTCCTAACTTTTCTCGGAAAAATATTTAATCGGGAGAAGCGAGGCAACATTGGAATGCTCATACGGCGTCGAGACACGACATAGGCCTTTCAAGCTCTATTATTCGATGCCGTGATAATTCTAACGCAAGTTCGAATAATCGCGCCAAACACAGTGCGGCCCACGTTAAACGTATATAAGCGTCTGAAAAACTTCAGGAATACTTCACGCATTGCGCCAAACAGTGCAGTCGGCATGGAGCCCATATGAGCGCCTACAAGACTGCGTGAATACTTCTCGCATTGCGCCGAACGCACTGCAATCGGTCAGTTAGCGATTGGCCAACTGACGTGGTTGTGATTGTATGGAAATAAAAGTACGACAAAATTGAGGATAATTGCTCAGATATCGATGACCCTAGCGATTTTATCGCCAAAAATTGTAAAAAACTGCAACTTAATTAAAATATATCGTAAATTCACCGGTGAAAAATACTAATTGGGATTAACATTTTCCTTCTGTTGATAAACACCTTGGTGCTTCCTCACGATTTGTTACGGAATCGTCAGTCATGTTGAATATTGTGTAGCATCCTAGTGTGCAAGGGTTGAATGGAACGACTCTCCCTACTAAATGTTCACCTGTGTCGTATTATCGTCTTCAGAGCAGGAAGCCTGAAAAATCGCATATTTCTTATACAGATTGTGAGGTTACGAGTGTATTCCGACGTATTTATGCTATATGGAACCAGAAACGGTTGGGAAAAAAAGGACAGTGCCCGTTAGTTACGGCCCGTAAGAATGGATGGGAATTATGAGATCCCAGTGACGTCAGTAAAGACGACCGGGCTTGACGAGCTCAACGATGCTGCATTGACTCATGAGGCCTGGCCACTACGCTCTTATCACATGCCCACAGCTCATTAGTGCCGCATGCAGTTGGCGCTTAGTTCCTTTTGATTAAATGTAAAATCCCACTTTTCCATTTTGCTAAAAGGAATATCACGCCCACATTTATATTGTTTCTTTTGCGGTTCCTTTTAGCATAAATATGTTGATGCTAAAGCACCGCTTTAAAATAAAATTATTTTACTACTACTACATTTCAGATTTGGATTGCATTTTGCTCTGAGGAACAAAGAGCATTCCAATGTTACTAGGATTGCGCAACTTACATTCTTTGCAATTAAGTAACTAAAATCAAGCAAAAAGTTTAATGTACAGAGGTATTTTTCGTCTTGAATTATAGTTTATTGGGAGTGAAGATAAAACTTGTTTAGATGATGGTTTATAGAGTTTATATATGTTAGCGGCAAAACCCGATTCTAGGCAGAACTAGATTTGCCTAGGCAAAAATGTATTTTTCCGAGGCATCTAGTTTTGCCTGCGCAAAGTGGGCAAAACCAGTTCCGCCGGAGCGCTGTCAGTTTTGCCTGAACACGACCAGGCGAAACTAGTTTTGCCGGACCGAAAAAAAATGAAAAATAATAATTAAAAAGAAAATAAAGGATAGGGTAAAATAGGTAGTAACTTTACTAACAATTAAAGAGCAGGGGGTCACTTTATTTATTACACATAGAAGTCTTATACTAAAAAATAAATGTTACAATTTATCTATTTATTGTTGCATGCGGAGCTGCCATGACATTTAGAGTTGCATAAAAGAAAATATTCAATATGAAATGACACACTATAGACAACGTTCTCAGTTCGGCAACTTAGCACAAACGCGGCAATATCACTCATCGGAGCGTCCGAATCTTCTCAACAGTGGGAGAGACACTGATAATAGCTCAGCTGATCGGATTCTAGGTGCTCCCGACCTGCCGGTGACAGACATAGAGTCGTAATGTAAGTGGGTGAGCTGGCGCCACTTTTAAGCATTTTCCAGGTCCCAAATTCCGAGACTCCTGTGTGACGCCGGGTCACTTTTTCGATACATAATCGATTGTTTGCGATACACGGGTACCCGGCCATCCGATGTAAACAAAGAAGAAAGGAATCACCACGTATTCCACACCGCCATTTTGGATCGAACATGTATCGAAAAAGTGACCCGAACTCGGCGCACACCGGGCTGGGAACTCGTTGAGCAGAACATGGCGCCAGCTCTCCCATTTACATTACGACTCTATGTACTCTATGGTGACAGATCCATGTCCCTCCCGAAATGTAAACAGTGTTACGTGATTCGGTCTCGCTCAGCATCGCCGAACACTCCGCTTGTACTTATCAATTTCAATTGGCAGGGCCAGTTTTGCCGGTTCCTTTCAGGCGGAACTAGCTTTGCCGTGCCTCATCAGTTTTGCCTGAACATCAGCAGGCGCAACTAGTTCCGCCTACGGTCGGCTAGTTTTGCCTACGCAAAGCAGGCAAAACAGGTTTTGCCTAGGCAATTCTAGTTTTGCCGACGGAAAACAGGCAAAACAGGTTTTGCCTAGGCAAATCTAGATCTGCCTGGAATCGGGTTCTGCCGCTAACATATAGATAGGATAGAGTTTATACATTTTCAAGGTGAAAAAGTCGCATAATTTTAGCGGCATTGAAACGCTCTCGGTTCCTTTTTGCAAAATGCATTCCATTTTTTTGATGCGGTCATCGTGATTTTTGAGCCATTTTCTGTAAGAAACAACTTTTCTTTTTGCTATAGCTGAAGTTTGCAATAGGCAAATTGGGCAAAATCGAGGTTTGCTCCAGATACTTCGAAATGGGTGAAATTGATTCGGTCACTTATTTGCCCTGAAGTGATATAAACGAGCAATTTCATTGAAAGTGATGGCTACTGTGATAAAGCACATTGCGGTGTACCTGCTGCTCTGTAGCGATCGGAATTGAATTACTCCTCTAACTCTTATCTCTTCCAGATTAAATTGCTGTCTAAACTTTTGTCTTCCATATTTTATTCCTTCCTCGTCGTTTCTCCTATTCGCCGCGTTTGACTTGAAATGAGCTGTTGCTTATCTTTATACAAGGTGTTTCATGGTTAAAACATCAGAGACAAAGAGAGACCCTTTATCGGTATCTTGGAAATAGGTAAGTTGCGCTTGTAACGAAATCGTATTTTGATGGTTTGAGCTTGTAAGTATGCTCTTAAATAAATATTTTCAAACGCCAAGTTTCTATGTCCAACGTAAACGGTTGGGCCCTCGGGGGGTTGGACCGCGCAGCAGTCAGGGGGCGTGCGTGCGTAGCCCCGTGGTCTCAGGTCTCATTAATGTTTGCTAATATGTAAACTTAAAAACTAACGAGGAATTCCTGTCGAGGCATATTTAACAAGAGTTCTTGTTGATCTAACCGGGAATTTTTCTCGGTGTGAAGAAGGACCCTCTGAGACTTCCTGATATCCCCTTCTGCCTGACATTTTGATAGCTTATTGAGACCGCTGATAAATTCAGAACCAAAAATGATGGATATATACGCCATTTTCCGTAAGTTTTGGCCCATTCCTATTGCCAAAACGCAGGAAAATGATGATTATCCCAAAATTCTAGAGGGACCTAGTTTCACCCGAGGGCATTTTTGAATAACACTTTATAGCATACTCCTGCAGTCTGCCTGTTTACCCCGGGACATCTTATGTACCATTCAAAGTTTGAAATCCATATTGCGGTTAGGAGAACATCTGCGGGCTCTTCCTTCATACGATATGCAAGCCGCATTGTATGCGCGCCAATAAAATTATGCATATGTACGTGTTTACTCTCCCGACGTTTTTGCACATACTCCACAATGTACGTGGTGCCCTCATCTCACATTGCAAGTCACTTTGTTCTCCACTAAGTACGAGTCATTTATCATGTAAACCTTAAAGCGCACAGATACGCATTCAAAACGGAGCAATAAAATAATAATTCATGACGAACCTAGACCCCTCCGCCAGTTTCTTGCTTCGGAATTGCAAATTTATACTGTTTCAGTCCTGAATATAAATCTGAATCGCTCCGGATTTCACATCTTTCACCTTTATACAGGATACCCTCTGATTTTGTAGGATGAAATATAATCCCTTCGTCTAAGTGCAAAATATAATTTTTTGGAGTACATTGCATCTGAAAACAGTCGCACAATTGGACCGCGTTAAGCAAAAAGGAACCAAGATACATCAGCTATCAGCTTACTTAATTATTGGGGGATTAAATCTTTTACATGAAAATGGCTCAGTGAATATTTTTGCAAATTTTAGTAAATTTTTTACCAAGTGCGAAGTTAATTCCTTAAAATTTACTAATAATCCGCTCAAACATTCTCTTGTATAAAAGTATATTGTTCAGTTATAGTTGGCAATAGCTGATGTGGCTTGGCTCCTTTCGGCTAAACGCGGTCCAATTATTTCTTAAATAATATTATATCTGAAACGTTTGGTAATATTTTTACAATACTGCAGACTAAAGACTCCTGTACAAAGCTGTAGTTAATTAGTATTATTTAAATATTGCATGAAAATGTCGGGTGAGTTTGGTCTCAATTAAAAACTGAAGATTTAATCTCAAAAATGAGACTGACATAATCTTTTCAGCACTGTTTCTGTTGAAATAATAGCATCAATCCTATCCACTTCTTTTAGAATAACCTAGGTAGATACTACGGAGGAGATAAGAATATCACCCTGAAATGAAGTTAAATTTTCCAGTAAATTCATCGAATGATGTAAAGAATTTTTTCGGCTAAAATTCTGTAGGGTGTAAGTTTTCTAAGAGAAAGTTTTTGCTCTCATCAAACGGGATATTGCAAACAGGTACCTTCCATGCCTGCTGTGTACACTTTAACAATCCACTTAAAACTGTGAAAGGTGATAAAATTGAACTTGCATCAAAACATGTGAATTCTTGTTGTAAATCAGAAATAGAATGCAATCTATGGGGAGTTTCTTTACAGTTAAGTGTCTCTCCTCTCTCTCTCCAAGTGTGGAGGAAAGGATGTATTTGCTTTAATTTAAATTCGTTCAATTTGCATGTCAATACCTGCGTCGGTTTTCAAGATAGTCGAGAAAACCAGGACAAACGAAAGGAGGTTTCCTCTTGGTACGGCGCGGCGTACGGCCCGGTAAGAACGCATTAACTTTCAGTGGTAATATTTCAACTCGAAAACTATAAATCTTGCCTATCTCATCATTCGAAGGAACTTCGAAGAGCGAGAGCTAACGAGCCACCGCTCGGCTAAGTTCTCACACTTATTCTCTAGTCTGATAATGCTTGAACGTTTATCGATTGGGCAAGTGCTGGAAAATGAGCATTTTGTCTAGGTGTTTCAGAATCTTTGCAAGGATCTTGCTCGCTCATGGAACCATTAAACGCAAATAGTTTTGCCCAGCCTTAATAATTCGGGAAATTTAAAGTTGAACTTCTTTTTATCGGGCTGCATTTTTTTTTATGATATTACCTTTCTCCCGATCACTTGTTATCAGATTTTACGCGGTAGCTATTTCGATGTTACGTACACATCATCATCAGGCCACTTGGGTTTGGTAAACACTAAAAGTCACATTGTATATTATTGAAATATACTAAAATTTACTAAAATGTATTAAAAAACACTATTAAAACACTCGTGGGTGCACCCGTCTTTTAGTGTTTACCAAACCCAAGTGGCCTGATGATGATATGTACGTAACATCGAAATACCTATCGCCTAAAATCTGATAACAAGTGATCGGGAGAAAGGTAATATCATCCAACAAAAAGTCGGGAAATGTTAGGGAATCTCACTGCGAACATTTTCCCCTCCAGCCGAAACCTTGCATTTTTTCACATTCTAGATACTTCGCGCTCAGAATTGTTCATTAGAATGTTTATTAAAAGCCACTAGGGGCTTATGGGGCTGCTTCGCAGCCCCTTATTTTTCCTGTACACTTTTCACTTTCACATGTTTTTTTTTTTTTTTTTTTTTTTTTTTTTNTTTTTTTTTTTTTTTTTTTATTTATTTTCATTTAATTTTCTGTTTTGTCTTTGAATCGGGTCTAATTATTCGGGAAATTCGGAGAATATAAAAATAATGATTTCAAATCGGTATTTGTCCGAATACTCGGTAAAGAAATTAAGCCATTTTGGCAGCAGTTATTAAAATGACCATTGAACATTTCACCCTGAAAATGGCGAGCATCACAATGATGACAAATTATATTCATTGAACCGACTGAAAATTTGGTAACAAAATTTTCATCAAAGTTCTGATCATCAATTTTATACTTCCGAAATGAAGAAATGAAACTTTGATTTTCTATACTAATAACAGAGTTAAGTTCGCCTTGCTTCACTGAACAAACATGCGAAGAATTCTGGAAAACGCGACCACGTTTTGGAGGACGACCGCCTCGGTCATTGAAAACTTCACTCATAACAACTGTTAAATTTAAAATTAAAATTAGTAAAAATTATTATTATTTTAACAAAATCATAACTGAAAAGTTCAATTTTTAAATTAAAAAAAATAAATCAGAAGAAAAAGGATGAAATGAAAATGGAAATTAATAATACACATATTTATACACATTGAAAAGAAACAGCGTGAAAAGTTCTGATCGGAAATGAGAAAAAAAACTTGGAGGTTATTGACTTAATGAGGAAAAATTGGCAATAGGAAAAAGATGGAACCAATCATGAAAAACCGTAAAAAAAAAAAAAAAAAAAACGCGGGAAAAGAAAAATGTAAGTTGATGGCAGTTGAGTGTTGGAAGTAACCTCACTTAATGATGATTGTTGAATGAAAACAGCTGATAAAAAGACAGCAAACAGTAAAGTAAGATGCGTAGCAACAAACTTTTTCCGAAAAACAAAAAACAAAAAACCCCCACTTCCCCTCATCCAATTTATGAGTTTTTAGGGATTTAAAAATCGGGGACGAACCCCAGAAAATAATTTATAGTTTTCCCGAAGCATTGAGAACAGCACCTTTCAAATGAACCAACGCCCCTCGCAATTAGTACAGTGGTTGATTCACAATTTCATTCTATTTTTCAAATTAGATATTAAGATACCAAAAAAACACTTACAAGCCAGAAAAGAGTCGGAATTTTATGCTCAAACTAACTGATAATTTACGGAATTTTTAAATCTGAAAAACTTGATGCTTTTCAAACAGTGACGATCGCGATTGGACGTCATTTTGTTGAAGTTCAACTATTATTGATATGAGAGATAGTTTGTGGTTTTTAATGAGGTTTGGTAATGTTATAAAATTGGAATGTTAGAGAGAATCCTGGAAGACTTGTTGAATTCATGAGATTTATTTATTCAAATTATTAGGGTGAACAAAAAAATGAAAACATAAGTTATGATAGTAACTTCAAATACGAAAGGGAGAGCACAATATTCAAATGCTTAAGGTTAGTTTATTTTAAACCCTAAACTATCGGTATTGACATATAGATCGGTTCAACATCACTGTAATGTGTTGAATACCCATCTGCATTGACTTCATTTACGTTTTTATCAATAATGTCTATTTGAATACGATATATGTATGTTGTGAAAACCTCCTATGGTAAAGTTGAATGTCACATTGGTAAGGCGCAACGATACAATTATTCGTACTCTCCGGAACGCGTGAGGTATCACGTCACAGTTGAAGGCGTTTTCAAAACTGCCGAAGTGCCGAGTTGCAATATCCGGATTTCCGTGACGTATTCATACAGTTCGAAGAACAAGATCAATGGAATGACTGATATTACGAGTTAATGCAACAATTTTGCGACAATTCTCTTGGAGGGTGTACACAACATTTTGTACACGAAACAAAGCCTTTGCAAAGGGCGTTGCACTCCATAAGGAAGTTGCGCCCAAAAATTATAGTCAATCCGGTTATTCCAATGGCTAGGCCTGAATACAACTATTCGTGTTCTGAGGATGTTAAATATAGGCAAATGTGTAGAAAATGTCTGGAAAATGTTGGATCCAAGATCTCAGTCCTAATATCTGTATTCAATAATGTGTAGCGTGATTTTTGAACTTCATTAGAAGAATAAGTACCTTGATTCAAGCAGAAATTTGCTCAAATTTACCACCGAGATTTCCTTATGAACCAATAGAGAAAATTATGCTTGTCTAAAGAAGAGAAGATGCTCATATAAAAAGAAAAGTCAGTTACATCAAGCAGAAACCCGCTTTCATTCAGCTATTTTATTCTTGATTCAAAATAAAATCTTGACTACATGCGCAAGAATGCATCTGCCTAAATCGAGTCGCTTTTCACTTCAATGAAATTTAAAAATTATGCTAAACGTTATTAAACTTGGATGCGAGGACTTGGTGAGGTTTTTGGACTGTCGCTATCTTTTTGTGCCGTGGTATCTTGATTTATTTTGCGGGGAAAACACCGTGCCCTTAAAGGATGCCTGTCATTCTTGATGTGTTAAAGCGCCTTCAATTTCGTATGATATTGTGCAACAGCACTGTTGTGAAAATGCTTAAGGCGTCGTGGCACGCTGCGGCGCGGCGAGCGGCCGGCTAGCACGCAACACGCATTGGCGCCTGCAAACCTAGAGGGATACTTCAGGCATTGCGCAATGCGTGAAGTATCCATTTGGGTTTGTAGGCGCCAGTGGGCGGTTTGCGCTGGCGGCTAGCTGCTCTGGGTTAGGTTCGAATGTTTAAACTTGCGGAGTCAGCGTTTTTCAACTCATGATTTTGAAATGTTTGCACACCCTGCATGGATTGCTCTCATTTAAATTGATGACAAAAAAATATATTTAAGGAATACATAATGTGTGTATTGTAAATGTTAAGGTGGCTCCATGTTAAATTTAATGATTGCCAAAGTACTTTTAATTTTTTATTTTATATTTTGTGATTTCGTCCTGCAGCGTGGTGTGCGCGCATCCAAACGCTCCAAATTGGACGCATTTGACTCTAATAGATCTATGTACTAAAGAGTTAAAACCAAAAAATTGTAGATTTTTTCCCTCTTTTATTCATTCTGTACAGTTTATTTCATTACAAATACGGCTTATTTAGATTAAGATCGATGATGCCATCTATTGGAAAAGGTTTTAAAATTATTTGCCACGTTTTAAAAATGTAAATGTTTCTAAAATGAAGTAATATTTTCATTAGAAAAGAAGAGAAAATGTATATATAGGGTATGTTTTATTTCGGAAAATTTTAGGAAATAAAACCATATATTTACTAATGACAATTTGATAAGATGAATCAAAAGAAGATAGTAATATTTCATTTAAACAATACGTTAACATAAGAACTCATCCTTCTCTCCCAATGTTCTCATTTCGATATTGTCAGTATAATTTTACATACATACTGACTAAAATATAACGCTTGAACCAAGTCACTTTTCCTTATTTTACGCGTGGACGTAAACTACTGGACAAAACAGGTGCGCGGACCAAATATCGTCGACGGAATGTCTTAAAACCGAATATTTGGTATTGACATCGAGTGGTTACGCGACAAGGGCTAAAGTGAGGTCGCCACTTAATTTTATATTTATTTTTTCGTGTTTTTTCAGCGGAAAATGAGGGAAACCTTCTGCCTTTTACTGTCTTTAATGTTCTGGCCTCGCTTACCAATGCTTTAATATCATCTTATTGTACACTTAAATTTAAACTGACTGGATTCTATTTTATTTGATTCCAGATCGAGATAGAGACCTGCTTCTCCACTGGCGACCCAACCGATGCTGTTTTAATGCCGGCAAAGGATGTCGTTTGCCTTCTTCGGGGTTCTTCTAGTTTTAAACATCCCTCGTCTACCTGATTGCGGCTGCTTCAACGTGACCTCACCCGACGATTTATTCACGACCAACGACCTATTTTCCACGAGCATGGCTCCAAGATCCACTTCCGAAAGTTCAGCCGAGCAACTCTCCCCGACCGAGTTACGAGACGCCCATAAAAGAAATATCAACTCGAACAAACGAAAGCCATTCAGAAGAAAAATGACAGAAGCGGGGGACTTACCAGGGAGCGCCACAGAAACTTGTTGCTCAAGTTATACCGTTGACCAAGCCGCGTCAAGTTCAACGCTCAACCCTTCGGGGCGCCCTCTAGCGAACAAATTCAGTAACGAATCACTCTCGACTGTAGCGTCTTCTGTTGAAACTACCCCGCTTCAAGACACGGGCCAGGAACCGAAATATAACGAAGCTGAATTTCACCCTGCGGAACGCCAAAATCTCAGAACGACGCTCCCTACACTCGTCGATTCCCAACTCGAATTTGAGCAGGACGCAGTCACGCCGAAATATCAAAGTCTGGAAAATCAAGTAACAGACTCCGGTACTAACTCTATCGGACATATCTCTACAAAACGGTTATCGGACGGACACGACAGTGTGCTCGGATCGAAAAGGAAACGAACCAACGAATCGCCTTCGAGTGAGGTGAATAGTCTGGAAATTCGAGAGACAGACTCTATCTCTACGTTCAACGCCGGACACGTCTCTACGAAAGCGTTATCGGATAAGTACGACATTGTGTCCGGGTCGAAAGAAAATACGAATCGGAATCTGCCGATGGGTTCCCTGAGCGACGAATCGCAATCGAGTGCGGTGAATAGTCTGAAAAATCGAGAGACAGACTCCATATCTACGCTCAACGTCGGACATATCTCTTCAAAAACGTCATCGGATGTGTTCGGGTCAAAAAAGGATGGAACAAACGGGCATCCAATGGATTTGTCTCTGAGTGACAAATCGCAGTTGAGCACGGTGAATATTCTGAAAAATCGAGAAACAGACTCTGTCTCTTCGTTCAACGCCGGACATATCTCGAAAAAAGCGTTATCGGGTGTGTTCGGGTCGGAAAGTAAAAGAAAAAACGGGATTTCGATGGATTTGCAGCTGAGTGACGAATCGCAGTTGAGTGCGGTGGCTAGTCCAAAAAATCAGGAAACAGACTCTATCCATACGTTCAACATTGGACAAATCTCCACCGTTGCGTTATCGGATGAGTACGACTCTTCAAAAACGTTATCGGATGAGTACGGCTCTTTAAAAATGTTATCGGATGAGTACGACTCTTCAAAAACGTTATCGGATGCGTTCGAGTCGGGAAGTAAAAGGAAAAACGGAATTTCGATGGATTTGTTGCTGAGTGATGAATCACAGTCGAGTGCGGTGAATAGTCTGAAAAATCGAGAAACAGACTCTATCCCTTCGTTCAACATCGGACAAATCTCCACCGTTGCGTCATCGGATGAGTACGACTCTTCAAAAACGTTATCGGATGTGTTGGGGTCGAAAAGGAAGAGAACACACGGGAATCCGATGGATTTGTCTCTGAGCGACGAATCGCAGTTGAGTGCGGTGGCTAGTCCAAAAAATCAGGAAACGGACTCTATCCATACGTTCAACATCGGACAAATCTCCACCGTTGCGTTATCGGATGAGTACGACTCTTCAAAAACGTTATCGGATGAGTACGATTCTTCAAAAACGTTATCGGATGTGTTGGGGTCGAAAAGGAAAAGAACGAGCGGGACTCCGTCGATGGATTTGCCCCTGAGCGACGAATCGCGGAAGAAGTCGCGGTCGAGCGCGGCGGAGGAGCTCCAGTGGCCGGTGAAGCGGTCGGCGGAGATCCCTGGGGATCTGATCCTGGGCGGGTTGATGATGGTGCACGAGAGGGAGGACTCCCGGGCGTGTGGCCCCGTTATGCCCCAGGGCGGGGTCCAGGCCCTGGAGACGATGTTGTACACCCTGGATAGGATCAACGCCGAAACCGAGAAGTTCAAGGTCACCCTCGGAGCCCACATCCTCGACGACTGCGACAAGGACACCTACGGCCTCGAAATGGCCTTGGACTTCATCAAAGGTAAGAATCACCTCTCGATTTTTCCTCCATTTCGTCGTGTGACGGAAAAACGCCGTATGAGCCTTCAGGCGTTGCCAAAATTGCTTTGATTAAATGGATTGCATTTTGAAAAAAAGGAACCAAGAGCATTGAAGTGTTGCTAAGATTGTGCAACTTCATCTTTTGCAATAAAAGTACTAAAATTATGCAAAAATATAAAATTTACATGGTAATTATTGTCTTCAATTAACATTTTTTTGGGTGTAAAATAGCAACTTTTTATAGATGATCAGGTTTTTCGTCCATGGCAAAAGAAGTTGCACAATCTTAGCGAAATTGCAATGCTCTTGGTTCCTTTTTGCAGAATGCAATTCAAATGTGAATTTATCGGAAAATTTGTCATTTTTTATGTTCTAATTCCTCAGACAATTTTCTTCACAATTTAATAAAAAATGTCTGAAAATATCAAGGAAAAATATGCATAATTTTCCTCAGAAATACATATTTCATCCGGGGGATTTTGGCAACTCTCAGATATCCATACGGCGTTTTAAATTACACATATTACGGCGATAAGGACACCTACGGCCTTTAATTGGCCTTGGACTTCATCAAAGGTAAGACGCACCTCTCCACTTTTCCTCCATTACGTCGTGTAACAGAAAAACGCCGTATGGACCTTCTGGCGTTACCGAAATTGCTTTGATTAAATGTGAATTAATCGGAAAATTTGTCATTTTTTATATTTGAATTCCTCAAAAAATTTTCTTCGCAATTTAATCCAAAATATCTGAAAATATCAAGGAAAAATATGCATAATTTTCCTCAGAAATACATATTTCATCCGGGGGCTTTTGGCAACTCTCAACTATCCATACGGCGTTTTAAAATACACACATCACGGCGATAAGGACACCTACGGCCTTGAATTGGCCTTGGGCTTCATCAAAGATGAATCGCACCTCTCGACTTTTCCTCCATTTCGTCGTGTCCTCACATAATATGAAAAACGTCGTATGAAACTTCAGACATTGCCTACTTGATTTGATTAAATGCGAATGTATTGCCACGGTTTTGCGCCAATTGTCATTGTACATACGAAACAAGACCTCTGCAAAGGGCGCTGCACCTCGTAAGGAAGTTGCGCCCAAAAATCAAAGGAAATCTGGCTTTTTCAATGGCTAAGTCTTGATGCAACTATTCGCGTTTTTAGGATGTTAAATATTATCGGCAAATGTGTAGAATAAGATGAGGACACCTACGGCCTCGAAACGGCCTTGGACTTCATCAAAGGTAAGACAATTAGGGTCTCGACTTTTCCACTATTTCGTCTTGTCCTCATGTAATATGAAAAACGTCGTATGAACCTACAGGCGTTGCCAAAATTATTTAATTAAACGTGAATTTATTTGAAAAGTTGTAATTATTTATCTTACAATTTTTCAGAAAATTCTGTTTGCAATTTATTCTATAACATCTTAAAATTTCAGAGGAAAGTATTCATAATTTTCCTCAGAAATACATATTTCATCAGGGGAAATCGGGCAACTTTCGAATGTTCATACAGCGTTTTACCTTTAGGAGCAGTAATGTCCTCTTGTCCTCGTGTCGCGTGCTATGCGGCATTTCGACCGGAGCTCGTAAAAGGGCTCGTAAAAAGATAAGGGTCGTCCGCCGTTAATTCTTGTGTTTTCACGAGCGGTCAACCATGCCAGGTTGTGAAGTAAAAGGAGGATATTTTAAATGGGTTCAGAAAGGGATAGTCTGATTTTTAAATGCGTTCTGGCAACTTCGCGAGTGGAGTGGACGCGGGACACCATGAAAAACCTTTTGTTGTGCTTTGCCACCGTGCTGAGGAAGAAAAACGTATGAGCTCTCGGACGTTGCTAATTTTTTTAATAGACTCGAATTAAGGCGTTGGGTGCAGGAAAGCCATCTCTTGATTGCGGTGTTTCATGCGGGGGTTAGTATCTAGAGGAGAAAATTGGGTGAATTGTCTGTAATTTTTCTTTTTTAGTATTGTAAAATCATTCAAAATTATTTTTGTCCAAGTATCATTAATTCACACTTAAGTAACTGGACCGCGTTTATCAGAAAGGAACCAAGTCACATCAGCTAATGCCAAATTTAATTGAGCAATTTCATTTCTTACGATAGACCGTTTGTGCGGATTCCTTTGAAAATTGTAAAAAATTTCCTTTGCACTATGCAGAAAATTTATTGGAATTCGCACAAAAAATCCGCACAACCGTTTTCATGTTTAAAAATTAAATCGCTCGATTGAATACGGCAAGAGCTGATGTGGCTTGGTTCCTTTCTGCTTAACGCGGTCCAACTATCATGTTTCGTCGTTTAAATATATGCGTTTTAGTGAGGAGAGGGGGAATCGTAAATTTTCTCAATGTAGCTTCCTTGGAGTTGTTTGTTTGGATATTACGATACACCGAGACAGTAGGCGCCTTTTAAATCTAATCGAAATATTTAGGTGAAATTTTATATTTTGTTCGCTTGTTCGCTGTGAAAAGTAGAACATCAGATTTCGTGAATGAATATTTGAGTTGCAGATTTTTCTCAAGTTTTCTCTAACTGTTTCTCTTTTTTAAACATCAAACTTGTGTGAATTTTATCTAAACAATTATTCAGGGTTATTTTTGGCAACTTAAAAAACCTTAAATTTAATCCTCCTCACCTGTATTATAGTTTATGAACTGATTTAATGGAAATAGCGTACAGATTGCTTTTTATGAGATTAACATCGATGAACCTACCGATGGTGTTGCAAATGTTTCAGGGACGAAGAGACGGAGGAAATCGCAGTTCGCAAATCATGTGTTTGCATCCCGCGAAAGCTTTTAAAAGTTTCAATCAATGTCAGAGTCACATGCACTGCTAACAGTGCAAGTTCAAAGCAAGTGTCTTTTTCCATTAGTCGCGAAGTAAGAAGAAAGTCGAAGCCTTGCTCTTAAAAGTTTTCATCAAATCCCACCCACATTACCTTTGCGAAGAAGAGTTCTAACGCTTGAACTCGAAATAACTTTCATCGTGACGCCATCTGTCGGCGGAACTTGGAGGCGACGCTTCCCCGATAGCTAGCGTGCTCTGGTGGCGGAGCTTTCAACTACTTTCTCCGTGATCATCTGAATTTTATCGAGATATGAGCCGGCTTGCCCTCGCGATTACACGTCGAAATCAAACCGCGTGATTAAGTTTGATAGCTCTGAGTTGCTTCATCGACTTGCACAGCGAGATACTCGTTATATTTCCTTGTGATGAGATTATTCAAATAAAACTTTGATTCTTCTCATCTCGGTCTACACTGTTCCTCCGATGATAGCTTTCAGAGACATGACTTTCTTTTACTCCCTTCTTCTTGAGTTATTTTTAGAACTATAGAATCGGCTGAAATCAGGCAGAATCAGCTCAGCTGCATTTTACGTCGCTTTTGTTACATTTAACCGAAAAACTTTATCTGTATCGATTTATTAAGTTGAGGGATTTAAAAATAACTAAAACTTGTTATAAAAACAAATGAATTGATTCAAATTAAGCTATCCATTTATGAAATAAAATAAATTACCGAAGGTATCACAGCGTAAAATTTTTGAAAATATCTTATTTGCAAACTAATTATTCTTATAGTTTTTTACGTTCATCTTTCAACAGGTGTGCTCAGCAACTTAACCCGTAAATGCCTAAAACCCTTTTTTCCGCACAAAGTCTCAGTCGGGTTAAATTGCCCCGTTTTAAATATGTTGATCTTGTTAGTTTTTGAAGTATTGATATGTTATTCCTGTGTTTTTTAAGGGAAGAAATACTATTTTTGAGATGCTTACCTTATTGATTACATACTGACGCTTTCGCACACCCTTTCCGCATCAGCCATTTGTAACTCCCCCAGGAGAGATAGTCTGGCCAATTTGATCCGGCCTGGAATTTATAAGGGTAGTCGTCCAAAAAGAATCCCTGACACATAATAACTCGCGCCAAAACACCCATTTTTAGACTTGCGTCCGTTACAACCTTTGAGATACCTTTAAACATGTTTTCCTTTTCCTTTTTTAATTGATCATTTATTTTGACACATCATAGTATATTTTGAACAAACTTAACCTCAACTTATCTAATGTTTTAAAAATAAGACATCTTTTTACGCCCGTTGATGACAGGAGTATAAATATTCGTGATTTGTGGATGTCCGTGTTGCATCTGCTAATTGGAGACGCGATGGCAAGAGGCGTTAACTTGCATTGTTCCGATTTATGCTGATAATGAGGTGTCGCTCAGATTCGGGAGAAAAGTCAAAAAACGAAGGCCGATTGATTACGTCTCTCCTGTTTTCGGCTCACGTAGCCCTTGAAGTATCCCTATAAAAAAGACGAACAGAAACAAACATAATATGGAAATAGACGGAAGGAAAAGACACGCGTTGATGACGGCGCAGAGATACAACTATTCGTGCTCGATGGATGTCCGTGTTGCGTCTGCAAAATTGAAGGCGCTATGGCGTGAGGCATGAACTCGCACATTTCCGCTCTATGCTGCAAATTAGGTGATAGAAAAGTCAAGATACGATGGACCAATACTGCCGTCCTAAAGAAAAACGTCATATGAACCTTTAGACGTTGCCAAATTTCCTTTGATCTCTTCCAAGTTTTCAGATAATTTTGTTCACAATTTCACCTAAAGTTCCTGAAGTTCCTGAACATTTCAAGGAGAAATATTCGTAACTTTCCTCAAAAATAAGCGTATTAACGGAGGAAATTTGGCAACTCTTGAATGTTCATACGGCGTTTTTCCTTAGCACGGCAAAATACGTCTCTTCAATCTTCGGGAGTGTTCACTGTTTACGCTCGAGTTTTTTCTCTTATTTTTTTAGTCACTACCAAACTTTTTTTGCATTTAAAACTGATGACCGTCAGAATAAATAGCCCAATCCTCGGTCATCTACTTTTGTATATTTCTATTGTGTATAAACCATTGAGCTGACTCGTGAGAAAGTACATTTGCCCACTTGTTGAATGAAGGCGAATCGATTGAAACACACTTCACGCCAATTGCCGTCAAAGAAGCGCCTCGCACGCTTCCCTAATTTGCAGAACATCCTGACTGAATCACCCGAGGCATATCGCTCAACTCGTCGCCCCTCGGACATAAAAGCGTATCCCAAATTCCACATGAACCCTGGTATCCATATAACTCCATGCTTTCCAAGACTCTTGTGGAAATCTAGATACGCCCTTACGTCAGAGGAGCAACGAAGTGACGTGACACTTTATTTAAACACTCTCTGTGAAGGATGGCGAGAACAGGTTCCATCAAACCTCGTCCTTTGCCTCGTAGAATCACGCATGAATAATGAACGCAAATCCAAGCCAAGTGATCCTCAATTCAGGCTTGAAAGCGCGACGAGACCCTTGAAATATTTCAATAGCGCGCCGCGATTAAAATTTTAAAACCTCGAGAGAACTGTTCTATGCATACCCTGTTATCTTCACGAACGAAGTGCCCAATCCGGCGTGATGCCTAATTGGGTGAGTGTGAGGCTAACGAGACCGGCCCCCTTTTTTGTTTGTTGAATAAATAATAGATTTCTGAATTTCGAGGGTTTCCACGAAATGTGTAAGTAAGAGAGGGAGAAGGAGGGCGGGCGGAGGGGAGGGATTGCGGCTCCGCTTTAATTTTTAAACATCTCACCTCTTCCGGCTTTGCACGAAAAGACTTCCGGATAATTTTTAGCGTGAAAAGCAGAATGCACACCGGAGACACCTGGATGATCCGAAATTTTCTCTGAGGGATGATTTTTCCAAAGGACAATTATATTGTGTGTTGGCAATTTCGAAGCGCACATCATAGTGAAAAACATTTTGTCCGTATTAGATTTTCAAAATTGGACGTTCCACCGAGTATCATGTGTACTTTAATTTTTTCGTAGTTGCCAAAAAGACTTCCGAATAATTTTAAGCGTAACAAGCAAAATGCACATCGGAGACACCTGAATAATCCGGAATTTCCTCTGAGGGATAATTTTTTTAAAATATACACAAATTTTATAGTGTGTTGACAATTTTGAAGCGCACATTATAGTGACAAACATTTTGTCCGTATTAGATTTTTAAAATTGGACGTTCCACCGAGCATCATGCTTACTCTAATCTTTTCGTAGTTGCCATCTTTTTGGCCCTCGTGAAATTTGGTTTTTCCAATCAATATATTCCCATAAGTATTCGATTTGAAAGAGAGGCACATCCCACGCACAGTCTTAGGTTAACTAAATTTTACCAGAGGCATTTTATTGCCAAATTTGGCTGGAAATCACGCCGCATTTGAAGGCGTTTTCAAAACAGCCAAGTTCCGATACCCGGAGTATCATTTTGCAAAGTTCTAATTATTATGTTTTATTTCCTACCATTTGTTTGTTTTCAATTTTCCTATAAAAACTATTCATTTCCTGAATACTTTTCTGGCTGGAGCGAATTTTAGCTATGCATTCACGACTGCAAAAATGTCAAAGGAAATCGACAAGCCCAGCGTGCATGGAGGCCATTACCATTTTAATCTTCAGTCACATTCTTACGGCGCAATGATACAACTATTTGAACTCTCCGGAATGCGTGAGGTATCACGCCGCATTTGAAGGCGTTTTCAAATCAGCCAAGTTCCGATACCCGGATTATCGTTTTGCAAAGTTCCTATTATTATGTTATAGGTAAGAACATGGTAATTGATTGAAAAATTGAGGTACAAGCCAAAATAAAAAAGTAATATTTCAAACCACTTGTAGGTGAGAAATAGTATGAAACTTACCATAAACAAATAAAGCAAACGTTTCTACCGCCTATAAACTTCAATTTTCTTCGGTGCATTATTGAAACAACCACTTGGAACATTACTTGTTTATTTTGGCGTGTATCTCGATTTTTTAATCAATTACCAGGTTTCTAACCAGAGATATGTTTAATTTTATCACGAGTCTACTTGATTTTTGACACAGAGATACTAAAGGGTAACGGTAACCAGAAATCTGGTAGCATTTAACATACTTTTGGTGAATTTGATTAGAGTTATATGGTATTTCGAAGACTAAGGAACACTACCACCCAACTGAAAATTTTGGCAAAATCGACTGAGCCGCATTCTTTAATTTTAAATACGCAAACTGATGTTTTTAGTTTCTTTCCGATCCCGTACGTAAGCACTGTAAAAACTGCAAATCTAACCTAAAAATTACAAAAATGACAAAGTTTTTTCTTTGCCCTGCAAAATCGGCAGATAGGTTGCAGATAGGTGGTATCGTTCCTCTGCCATAAATTTGCTACCATTGAGTCTTTTGGTGGTTACCATGCTCATATCACTCTACTTCAAACCACACTTTTTCTCTCGATGTATTCATATTATAATTCGAAGGTTTTTTCACAGAAAAGGCAGCAGCGCTAGTTCCCAAACTTGTCACGCTCGGCTTAGAGCTGATGCTGCTGACAAGACGAGATAAATTCAAACGAATACGTCCCGGCCAAACGACACTTTCCGTAGACATCTTCATAAAGTATTCTAAAACCATTTGTTTCTGGATGCAGAACAAGGAAGACGTAACACTATTCGAACTCACTCCCCCTGCCCCCCTCGCTCCACCATTGACAGGTAAAGCGTAGCGTGCAAATCCTGCCGACTGCTTCTTCGAGTTTCAATTTGACACGGTGAAATGAAAAGGGTTTATATTATCCTGCAATTCGTTCACGCGTCTCTCTTTTTATTCGGAGCCTTTCGATCTTGGCTCTCAGCGGTGTTCCAAGATCACCCTTTGCTCCTATCTTTCACGGCGGATTGTCTTTGAATGTCATGTTCTTCGCTTTTGAGCATTTACTTCAGACCTGTTCCGGTATTTTATTGTTGATGGGCCAAAGTAGGCAATAAATTGGACGATCGCTTTCGAGTTATGAAGCTTATTTTATGAATAGATATACCTAAATGCACTGGAACGGCATACAGCGGCTATATGGACCACGTTAAGCAGAAAGGGCCCGAGCCATAATTTAAGTGCTTACATGAAAACGAACGGCTGTGTGGATTCGTTTGCAAATTTTAGTGAATTTTTGCATTTTGCGAAGCAAATTCCTTAAAATTTCCCGAAAAAGTCCACACAAAGTTCTCTCGTAAAAAGTTAAATTTGGCAATAGTGGATGTGGTTTGGTTCATTGCTGCTAAACGCGGTAATGGAGGCATTTAAGTAGAGCTATTATTATTTATCGAGTTAGAAGATCGGAGTTCAAGTTTCCGGGAAACTCGAACCCCGATCTTTTTTTTTGGGGGGTGGGATGAGTTTTCCGAGAACTCTATTCAACAGTTTTCAGTCTACAATTAAAGTTAAACTGAAATTTAGAGTGATGCGAACGTTCATTTCGTTGCCAAGCAGCGGGCGGCCTGTTGAAATTGATAGACAAAGCCGTAGACAAAGAGGACAGAGGGAAACTCGAGCGATCCTATTGGTTGAAAAAGTTAGCTTTTATAGACTGAGGTAGATAACGATGGACTTACTAAAGGATCTCTCGTCGGTTGCCTTTGGATAGTATATTACTTACCTATTTTATCGTCACAATTATCGTCTCTGCCCATAGGATCCTTCCCATTTTTGTTTGTCTCCTTCTTTGTCTATCATTTTGTCTATAAATGTCAACAATCAGCCCGCAGGACGATCATTGTAATTATCCGTTTCCACCTTCAGGAACCTTCCCATTTCTGTATGTCTTTTATCCCTTTGTCTATCAATTTGAACAATCAGCCCGCAGGGCGAAATAAACGCATCCCGCGAGCATGAGCTCAGTTCGCGAACTGATAGCGGTGTAAAACAACTTCTTACGGGAAATTGGATTGAAACTCTTGCGTAGCCGCGAGAAAACGGCGGCAACGAAATCGCGTGTCTCTTAAACGAAATTAAAAGCACTTTGCCGGAGCCGTTTCGCAGGCAAATGGCGGTTAAGCGGATGGGGAGCCACCGATGCATAAGTAAAGTTGGCGAGAGTGGCTATGTAGACTCTGCTGGTGCACCCGCCGCGGGGGAGTAACCGAAATGCACGGGACATTTAGCGGGATGAACAAAGATAGTTCGCGTTACTTCAAAAGCCGCCCACACCCACGAATTATGGCTGAATTATCTCGGAGCGAAAGCTTTCACTACGTTTCGGCAGGAGCGCGAGATTGTTCGCTCACATACCGGCTGCGATTCTGTCTTGAAGTGCAATCGAAGAAAACCTAGAAAGTTGGGAGCCGGCAAGTTGAAATCGCCGCAAATCAAGCATTTTTTAAATGCCGAGGCAAATGGCCATACTGCCGTTCTCAGCAAAACCGCCGTAACTTCATTGGCGGATCCAGCAAATTGGCAATTGCTTTTCTCCATATAAGCCTATGGAGATATATCGATTCTTGGCGGGGCCAGGTGGTCCGATAAGAAACGATTATTAATATAGGTTTAAATGGAGGGAATCCGTTGTTGTCGAATTGCTGGATCTGCCTCTGCGTAACTCCATTATAGATTTTTTCAGATTTTCACCAAAAGAAGGTTTTATTATCGAGAAATTGTATCCTCCTTAGTCTTAAAATAACCGAGGCATACCATTGAGAATTCAAATTTGCAAAAAGAGGCATCTCAGTTGTTAGGTTTTCTGATAATCGAATAGTAAGTGCGGAAGAAAAATGTAAATTGTTGAATTGTAGCTGCGGTATTTTTGCTGTGGACGGCAGAATATATTTTGTTTTCATTAAAATTGTGGTCGTATAGCCCATTCTAAACAAAGCAATTCTTTCCCCATGCAGGAAAGAGTTTTCTGTGCAAAGTATCATGTTGACGGTGAAACCACCAGTCCTTTTATTTTGATTTGCGACGTTGCAGACAACCTGCCATACTTTAATTTTTTATTGAGATACTGCTCAACGTCAATTCTTGAAACTTCCGTGATTTTTCCTCACAGAGCGGAGGAAGTTTTGTGAAAACTTTATGGAATGATATTGAGTTTTTTTCCTCCAGAAAAATAAAATGAGAGCAGAGATTTTTAGACCCCGCAAATGAGACACTTGGTCTGGTAGTTTCACCATATCGATGTACAATGGTATGCCGAATGATTTTTTAGCCCTCAAAAGAACACTACGACGGTGTAAGTCGGCAATCACATAACTCGATTTGCGACGTCGCAGATTTCCTGTCATACTTTATTTTTTAAACGGAAAACCACTAAATGGTAATTCTTTAAAACTGCCGTAATTTTTCTCCTCTGTGCGAAGAAAATTCTGCAAAAACTTTGTTTGATGTCAATTTGTTCTCCTTTAAAAAAATAACATAGCGGCGGAGATTTTCAGACACCGCAAACGAGATATGTGATTGCGGACTGACGCCGTCGATTTATCTTATATTTGCAGTAGGCTATGAAATGTAGAGTTTTTAAAATGTCGACAAGTAAAATATACGAGGAGCTTTTGGAGAGAGAACCGCAAGGAAAGTTCGTAGATATGATACATTCCTCCTTTTAAAGGTCGAAAGAAAAACGAAGATATAAGCTTTTCAAGTTCCAATATCATGTCCGACCTTACCCACTAACTTTGTCTTGGTGAGCACTGTTTTACTACATATCGTAGCATCTCTGACACAAGGGTGTTCCTCAATTTCCTTATGAGCTCTTCTGTCTCTATAGTTCCATGCTTTTTGGGGCTCAATTGGAAATAGAGATACGTCTTTACGTTAGAGAAGCGACGATACGTGAACTACGAGGACGCCACACAGCATAGATGCGGGCGAAGTTTGAGCTGAAATACTACTCAAGAACTATGTTAGTTCACCAGATACGGAGGTTCGGTACGGTACAACCACCTATCCCTTGATCTACCGCTCCTTGAATTTATCGCCAAAGATAAGGACCAGATGGAGCTCTTCATCTGCAGAGCGATAGTTACGATGCGCACTGCTTTCTATTCGACAGAAGAAAAACGGACTTTTCAACCAATCACAGCTCATCTTTGCATTTTAGAATTTCGAGCGAAGGAGGGAATAAGCGACGCGTAATATTCTCGACACCAAAATTTTACCATTAGTTTGATCATTCAACATGACTCGGGTATTGGCAAATGGTTTGTTTTACTGTTTTTTCGATTACCTTTTTATTTTTATGCGTGTTTTTTTTTTTTTTTTTTTTTTTTTTTTTTTTTTTTTTTTAAGTGTCGCGTATGTGCTTTGCATGTTCGTATTTACACCGACCATACAACAGTTGCGAAAGTGGCACTATGATGTCTCGTGTAAAGGGCTCGTTAGTCAAATGAACTTCATTTTGCAATGAGAAACTACAATTTCTGGCTTCGTTTAGGAACAACGTATGTACCATTAGTTTTCTTATGCACACAAGCGCTTTTACAGGTAAGCCAGAAATGAAAATCTACGGAAAGCATGATATTGTTCAAACGAGCATGCCACTACATCACTGACCAACGAGGAGAACCACAAGTAAAAGTCGTTTCACTTGCATGTTTCTATTTAAAATTACTTATTAGAATATGTAAATGAAGAGAAGAAAATTAGTTGGGTTTTATGTAAGGTTTTATCATGTTAAATGACAATAATTCTAACAAACTGCACCAAAACTCCAAAATCATAAGTTGAAAACCGCTGAGTTCAAATGATCACGTCGAACACAATGCAGTCGTCACAAGGCAGGCGTGCACGGCGCGGAACGCATAGTAGCGCCTTACAAGCCGGCATGATACTTCATGCATTGCGCATAAAGCACAGTGCGCGTTGCTGTGCGCTCAAGTCGTTAAAAAGTCGTATTTTCTTTGTGTCGGACCTACCGCGCGCGGTGTTCACCATTACCAAAAGTGCATACTGCGAGCTTGGAATTCTAGGATTACAAGAGGACGCTCATCTGTAAACATTCTTGGTCATCTTGGTTTGATATTGGAATCGGAGGATTGGCAATGACATTTTGTAAGTTAGGAGGTTGGCTGCCCTCTTGAGCCCTAAGCCACCCATAAAACGCTCTATCCACACTCTTGCCATACATTGTCATCCTAAGGAAAAGCGCCGTATGAACCTTCAGGCGTTGCCAAATTTTTATTTCTAAAACACGAATTTTCTTGTAAACCAATAAATATTTTTCTTCCAATTTTTCAGATAACTTTGTTTGCAATATCTCACCTAAAGTTCTTGAAAATTTAAAGGGAAGATTTTCATAACTTTCCTTTAAAAAAAAACCGTTTTATTGAAGGAAATTTGGGAACTCTGAAGGCTCATATCGACGGTGAAACTACCAAACCACGTATCTCGTTTGCGGTGTTTAAAAATCTACGCTCGCATTTTATTTTTTTGAGGTAGACCAAATCAATATCATTCCTTGAAATTTTCACAGAATTTTCTCCGTGCGAAGAGGAAAAATCACAGAAATTTTCAAGACTGGACGTTAAGTAGTTTTTCATTTAAAAAATAAAGTATGACAGGAAGTCTGCGACGTCGCAAACCGAGATACGTGGTTTGGTAGTTTCACCGTCGATATGGTGTTTCTCCTTAGCTCGGTGGTACATGGCACTCTATATTTTCCCCTGATCTCGTCTCATAACCGTATCCATCGTGTTCGGTTTATGATAACGACCATCGGCCTGGTGGGTTCGCAGCGGGCATCCATCAAGGTCGATAGATAAGAGGAAGAAAATACGAGATTACAGTGCGCGGACGATCGTCGCGGGTCCTTTGCAGTGGAATTTCCCTCAAGTGCTGTAAACGTGTCAAGGCGGTCTCGATATGACAAAACACCTTGGCCGCGCCAGGACCAAAGACGACGTTTGACCGTGTGACCGACCGTCCCCACGCTTCGGCGGTAAAGTTTGCAAACACCATCACGGTTATAGCGTCAGACCTCACTCACCGCCGTCTTTCACACTCTCCTCGTCGCGAACTTGGATAACTGCCTCCGATGGCACTTACGTTCCCCTTATCCTCGCCATCCAATAAAAGATCGACGCGGAATATTCACGTACCGCCGATTTTTTATCAGGAAATGTGGTGAAGTAAAGCGGCGACTGTTGCATCTTCTTCTTTTTCTTTTCCTTTTTCTTTCCTTTCTTCTTTTACTTCTTCATCTTTTTCTTTCCTATCTCATTTTTCTATCCCTTCCTCTTCTTCATCTTTTCCCCCCTTATTTTTCCTCTTTTCCTTCTACTTCTTCTTATTTTTCTTATTCTTCTCTCCCTTCTTAGTTCCCTTCTTCTTTCCCTTTTTTCTTTTTCTTCTTCTCTTTCTTCTCTCTTCTTTTTTATCCTCTTCTTCTTCTTCTTTTTCTGCTTCATCCTCCTCTCCATCTAAAGGCTCTTTCTCTTCAAATGGACCACCAAGCAAGTTAGTTAGTTATTATAATTTTGAGACATTCAGCGACTCAGGCTATTAACGTCTTTACAGGTAATTTTGAAAATATGAGTATAAACGAAAATTTAGATTTTTAAATTAAGAGAGGTGAAGAGTTTCAGAATTTTGGTGGCAATATTAGGTTCATCGCATGTAAGGGTACGAATTCAAATATTCTGATATATATATATATATTTTCTCTTCATAATAATACGTAGAATACGATTCTTGGAATGATTTTTCTGCCAATTTCTGAAGTGTGTTCATGTGCTCTAAATGCAACCACGAAAGAATACAAAAGATAGCATTTACGGCTGTCTTGCCTAACTTTAGCCAAAAATGAAATTGAATAGCACCTTTTATAAAAAATTGAACTAAAATTCGTCGTATTTTAATCATCCAAACGATTTCTGAGAGTTTTCCGGATGATTGGTGGCAATTTGACATAGAACGATAACTTCTTTCAATGAAATTTTCCGAGTCACGCGCTTGTGAGCCCATTTTCTCAAAACTTCATTTTTGCATTTACTGCACTCCCTTCGCTATCACGGCCGTAAAGCACAATAGGCAGTAAAGCTTAACTGACAATTCTGGTAAAGATGAGCTAGCAACTTTGTCGCATTAAATAGTATAAAATATGCTAGCTGAGTATTTAGTTTTTTTCGAATTCCGTAGAGAACCGCTATACGTATGAAACAATTGCAAATCTAACCTCTAAGATTACAATATTGGCGAAATTTTCTCTTTGCCTTGTAAAATCGTACGTTTGCAATGGAATTTCCAGGTTTTCCGCCAGTGAGCCAATTTTCTCAAAACTTCATTTTTGCACTTACGGCTCTCCTCGCTATCCTGGCACATTAGCTGCGGAACTCGGCCGAAAAGCGCGGAAGTCCTCTTCGCGCCGTTTTTCGCACGTCCCCCGAATAGTTTCGGGAACTCGCCGGCCGCCCCCGTTCCCGCGAGATTCAATTACGGGGTCGGTGCAGCGGGGGCGGGAGTGGAGGGGGGGGGTTGGAGGGTGGCGAGGGAGCAGCTTGCGCCCTGACGTCTCCGGCTCGCAATTCGCCGCTCGGCGAGTCAGTCACATGGCGCTTCCCGCTGTAGCGTACCGCGTTTCTCGCTCCGCGACACTCGTGCTTTTGACGATACGCTCGCGCGAATGAATCGCCGCGCACTCGCGCCAGCCACTCGCAGCGTGGTCAGTGTTACTTCCCAGCCACGTTTTCCCGCCTTTTTTTCGATATTGGGGTGGTTGGCATACTTCTCGGGGTGGTTTCGAGGGCTACCTCTGGGTGGAATGACTAATTCGCAGGTGTCTGAAATTTTGTGAATTTCACGTTTAAAATGAAACTGCCGAGATAGCTGAGCACGAAGATATTCTTGGGCTCTAAATATTGAACGATTGTAGGAGGAAATGTGACAAAATGTCTAATCTGTCCAAATATATGTGTTGAGAAATTCCGCCAGATGACGTCACAAAGTGGCTTATATTCTCACTTTAAAATCTATTTCTCTAAAATTTCCTGTTTTAGAAAAAAATATGATAAGAACTCAGCCCACCAAGTACTCTCAGATGAAGAAATAAAAATGTTTTGGTGCAAATTCACCATTAATGTCGTTTCCTAGACACATGAAATGAACTGTATCTCAACGTTGCATTTTCATGTCATTTTTCTTAATCATCAAAAGGCAACTTTTGAGCATTTTTAGCTGAAAATGTTACTGATTTGTCATCGATCACAAATGAAAATCAGTACAATTCTGTACAAATACTGATGTGCTAAGCAAAAACACCGAAACCCCATTCTAGATATTTTTAATTTTTTGCTGACAAAATGTTCTAACGCAAGATAAGACGGATGTTCATCCATCATACCTTCAAAATGACGCCAACACACCATGAAGAGCTCTAGATGAAAAACTATCAAAATTGGATTAGACATTAAATGTCATCAAAATCGTATAATAAATTCTATAATACGTTGGTGCTAGACTTTAAATGAAGTGAGAATATTTGGACGTTTAAGTTATGGTACAAACGTAGCATAAAATATTGCGTAATTTTTAAATATGATAGTTATTTTACACTTTTAATTTGAGAGAATTTGTTTAGAAACAAAAGTAGAAAAAAGATTAAAACATATTTTCTTCAGACACTCGTGTTCCCTGAAGAAAAATCTGAAACGTTTTTGGACCCTCGTTTTTAGCTTACTCTAAAGGTAGCCCACAATTTTTGTTTCAAAAAAAGTCGAAAGATTGTTGCAGTTTCATACTCATGAAATCAATTCACTCAGAGCAACTCCTAGTCATTCATAAAAACGTATTTTCCATCCCTTAAATTTCAGATTAATTCCTGTCATTTTGATAATTTTGCTCCTATATTGGAGACGGACCCTTCAGAGACTTAAACCATGAGAGTTTCGAACCGGATCGAGTTTAATTGAGATGCACCCAGTTGCACCGAGTCTCAATTCAGAAAAAGCGGTTGAAAGTTCAGTTCCCCTTTAAGACTTAGTGCTGAAGATAGAACTTGACTGTTATCTCTACATCTAACATCTTTTCTCGTAATTCCGAATTTTCCACAGGGAAAAAAATACCATCAGCTGAATTCAAAAACACTTTTAAATCACTTTTTTTCTTAAATGCGACTTGAGGCGTCTCTGTTAAACTCACTCCAAATGATGTTTTTGCTCAGTAGGTATCTGTTAATTGTCATTACTTCAAATGGAGAAGTATGTCGGAAAGGTAGAATATCATTCCATTCTGACTGAACCGAGAGGTATATCTCTACCATGCCACAATATAATGGGAATACGGTTAAAATTTAAAGACTTAGTCGTGCGTGAAAAAAAACGATTCTCTTCTTTACAGATGAACTAAAACAGAAAACCGCCATCAACTATTGTGTGTCGCTGTGTGTTCGTGCGATAATCGAATTTCTTCCGCAAACAATCGTACCGAGAGTGATTTTTACATGAAGAGTGCTGATCGATTTCGGGTTTGAAACTATCGCATTATTGATGAATTCTTCGATTACGGCAACCGTCATCTTGTTTCCGGTAACTCAAAGTTGCTGAAATTTCATTGATCGCGTGTATCGAAAAGATGTTTCCATACGTAAAATAATTTTTTTTCCACCTTTTTCGTTAAATAACCGTCATATTCTGTTTTAAACGCATGAGATTCGTCCATTATTTATCCTCAGACACTCTCGTTACAAAAGCTTTCGTAAGCATTTTTTAAAAACTTTTATCTTAGAATCAGTTCGAACCTCGTAGTGATACGCATAAGGATGACCATTTAACATGGATGCTTCTGGTGAAATTCGACTGCTTCCCTCAACTCAAAGTCCGACTTGCAAATGAACATGCATCTAAGATGTGTTACAAGCGTACAATTCACACCCTCAACGTTTACAATCCGTGCGAAATGGATCATTGCAGATCATTTCCGTCTCCTTAAACTTTGATTTGAGTATCAATTCGAGTCCCACTAACATGTCAGACTTGTGCTTATGAGATGCACTTTCAAAACATGAAATAAGCATTATTTCCACCTTCGTCATTTAAAATATTCGTGTATCGTTTGAAAAATGACTTGCTCAATATTTTCCTCTCTCGAAACTTTGAACTAAGCACCAATTTGAACTCCACATCGCAGTTCCGAAAATCCTCTGGATACTGTTCGAAGTATGAATCCCTCGATATTTTCTCCTCCCGAAACTTTGATCTAAGCACCAATTCGATCTCCACATCGTAGTTCCGAAAATCTTCTGGATATTGTTTAAAGCATGAATCGTTCGACTTTTTCTGCTACCGAAACTTTGATCTAAGCACCGATTCGAACTCCCTATCGCAGTTCCGAAAATCTTCCGTGTTTTTTGAAGTATGAATCCTTCAATATTTTCTGCTCCCGAGACTTTGATCTAAGCACCGATTCGAACCCCGAAGTCCCAGAGGTACAAATGCGTCCCGCGAATAGCGCGTGAAGAAAAACCCCCAAAAGGGAGTCGAGGTCAAAGCGCGGTGGTCGTTTATCATGTCGTGAAGCCAGGGGGCCCGACGGCGGAGGGATGTCAAATTTAGATTGATTAAAGATGAGGCGGCCCGGAATCGTGCTGGGCATATTGGCCGTGTCGCTCCTTATCGAGGCCGGCGTGACTCTCAGTGACGTCACGCTGGGGAAGAAACCGCCGGGCGTCAAATGCAGGGCCGTGAACAAGGTCCGCCACAAAAAACTCGAGAGGCAGTGCTCTTTCGACCCGGAGGCGCCGCGCAGCAAGCGGCGGAGACACATGGACTTGATCCAGAGCGAGAGCCTCGTGACGACGAGGGAGGATGCGGAGCTCCAGTGGCCGGTCAAGAAGGAGGCGGATGTCGGAGGGGATTTGATCCTCGGGGGGTTGATGATGGTGCACGAGAGGGAGGACTCCCGGACGTGCGGCCCGATCATGCCCCAAGGCGGGATCCAGGCCCTCGAGACGATGTTGTATACCCTGGATCATATCAACAAGGATGCGGCGTTCAGGATGTCCATCGGAGCGCATATACTCGATGATTGTGATAAAGATACGCACGGATTGGAGATGGCCCTGGATTTCATCAAAGGTAATACGTTTGTTGTAAAAGTCTCTGTTCAGCCGTGCTAAGGGGAAACGCCGTTTAGGCATTGGAATGTTGCCAGGTCTCCCACGATTAATTGGACCACATTTTGCAGTAAGGAACCACTATTCCTAGCTCATTTTAGAAGCAACATAAATGACATTGGTTTTCCTATGTAGAGGAGTGATTTTATGGAAGAGCCAGAGATAGTGGTTCCTTGTTGCAAAATGTAATCCAATTGGATTGTACTGTTAGCAAAAAGGATTCAGCGCGATTATAGTGGTGTGAAAATGTTGCTTCTTCACAACTATCCAAAAAAAGCTCCCAGAATAGTGAATCATTTCGGCTTCCCACCAAAAACTGTCAATTTCAAAGGAAAATAGTTGTGTAAATTTTAATGCTGTACAATTGTACATGTATTAGGTATTTTTGAAAGAAAAGGAGAAGTTGCACGATTTTTAAAACGATGTAATCGCGCTGGTTCCTTTTTGCTGAATGCGATCCAATTTTGCATTTTTCAACGTAACTGTGAATATTTTTCCTCGAAAATTTCATGCAGATAATTCAAGTGAAATTGAAGTGCTGGGTGTAGAAAGGGCATTTCTTGGCTGCGATGTCTCAAAATCTCCGATAATGTTTCATCCATTTGGATTGAAGCAAATGTATGTAATTCGTTGATATTTTTACCGAAAGCTCTTCATGCTTGTACAATGCTGAAAATTTAGAATTTCAGGAAATTTACCCAATTGTTTTCTCTCTAAAACATAAATTAGAAGTGAATATTTTGAAACACCGCAACCGGAAAATGCCCTTGCTGCACCCAACGCCTCAATTGCGAACAAAAATATCTGAAAAATTGGAAGGAAAATCTTCACAAGTTTCCCAGAAAATCCATAGTTTATGGAAGCAAATACTGCAACGTCTGAAGGCTCATGCGACATTTTTTTTTAGCATGGAAGTATTTAACTGTGTTTTTGGAACAGGGACAGCTGGAATCCTATAACCTAAATTTTTTTGTATAAGTTTGGAGATCAGACTTCTACATACAGGGTGATCCAAAAGTCCCTTCCACCCCCTCTAACTTTTTACCTAATTGAAGTAAAGATTTGAAACTTGGGGGATATTCCTAGGTCAAAGGGAGCTACTTTTTGGCCCCCCTAAAATTTTCAGGGGGGCTCCCCTTGGGGGGCAACGGCCCCCAACTTTTAATTTTCAAATGGGAAGACCCCCTTTGTGATAGCTCGTTCGAAAGAGCATAAAAAAAGAAAACTTTTCGCGCAAACCCGAAGTCAATATCTCAAACCGTTTCAAAATGGCGGCCGGTTAAAGTTCAAAATGGCCGAAAATTCACACCGGTTATTTGTCGATGGATTTNACCCCCAAAAGGGAGTCGAGGTCAAAGCGCGGTGGTCGTTTATCATGTCGTGAAGCCAGGGGGCCCGACGGCGGAGGGATGTCAAATTTAGATTGATTAAAGATGAGGCGGCCCGGAATCGTGCTGGGCATATTGGCCGTGTCGCTCCTGGTCGAGGCCGGCGTGACTCTCAGTGACGTCACGCTGGGGAAGAAACCGCCGGGCGTCAAATGCAGGGCCGTGAACAAGGTCCGCCACAAAAAACTCGAGAGGCAGTGCTCCTTCGACCCGGAGGCGCCGCGCAGCAAGCGGCGGAGACACATGGACTTGATCCAGAGCGAGAGTCTCGTGACGACACGCGAAGACGCGGAGCTCCAGTGGCCGGTCAAGAAGGAGGCGGATGTCGGAGGGGATTTGATCCTCGGGGGGTTGATGATGGTGCACGAGAGGGAGGACTCCCGGACGTGCGGCCCGATCATGCCCCAAGGCGGGATCCAGGCCCTCGAGACGATGTTGTATACCCTGGATCATATCAACAAGGATGCGGCGTTCAGGATGTCCATCGGGGCGCATATACTCGATGATTGTGATAAAGATACCCACGGATTGGAGATGGCTCTGGATTTCATCAAAGGTAATACGTCTGTTGTAAAAGTCTATGTTCTGCCGTGCTAAGTAGAGTACCTATATTGAGAGAGTATAGCCACTGGTGTTACCACCTCTGATTGGCTCAGCCATCTTGGGCTGAATGGAGCCGTTAGGACCCAAAAATGGCGGACGCCATAAATTAATGTAATGCAAAATGACTCAAAATGTAGTTTTCTTTGCTTATTGTAACGAGAAATTGACCCAAATGCACTATTGCGACTTCTTTACATATTTTTAGGGCTAATAGTGTGCAATTTTTGAGAAAAATTTTCTTAGATGCAGTAAGGTTGGCAGCAAGTGCGGTTGGTGAAAACCGTCAAAAGTTGGCAATGACCCCCCTCCCTTCCACAAAAACCAAAACAACGCACCACCATTTTTGGGTCCTAAGCCTCTCCATGGGGCCCAGTGGCCATACTCTCTCAATATAGGTACTCTAGTGCTGAGGCAAAACGCCGTATAGGCATTGCAATGTTGCCAGGTCTCCCACGATTAATTGGATTGCATTATTAGCAAAAAGTATTCAGCGCGATTATAGTGGTGTAAAAATGTTGCTTCTTCACAACTATCCAAAAAACCTCCCAGAATAGTAAATCATTTTGGCTTCCCACCGAAAACTGTCAATTTCGAAGGAAAATAGTTGTGTAAATTTTAATGCTGTACAATTGTACATGTATTAGGTATTTTTGAAAGAAAAGAAGAAGTTGCACGGTTTTTAAAACGATGTAATCACGCTGGTTCCTTTTTGCTGAATGCGATCCAATTTTGCATTTTTCAACGTAACTGAGAATGTTTTTCCTCGATATTTTCATGCAGATAATCCAAGTAAAATTGAAGTGCTGGGTGTAGAAAGGGCATTTCTTGGCTGCGATGTCTCAAAATCTCCGATAGTGTTTCATCCATTTGAATTGAAGCAAATGTATGTAATTCGTTGATATTTTTACCGAAAGCTCTTCATGCTTGTACAACGCTGAAAATTTAGAATTTCAGGAAATTTATCCAATTGTTTTCTCTCTAAAACATAAATTAGAAGTGAATATTTTGAAACACCACAACCGGAAAATGCTCTTGCTGCACCCAACGCCTCAATTGCGAACAAAAATATCTGAAAAATTGAAAGGAAAATATTCACAAGTTTCCCAGAAAATCCATAGTTTATGAAAGCAAATACTGCAACGTCTGAAGGCTCATGCGGCATTTTTCTTTAGCATGGAAGTATTTAACTGTGTTTTTGGAACAGGGACAGCTGGAATCCTATAACCTAAATTTTTTTGTATAAGTTTGGAGATCAGACTTCTAATCCTCCCCAAAAACCATTTCGATGGTAAAACCACTAGACCACAAATTTTGTTTGTGGTGTTTAAAAATCTCCATTCCCATTTTATTACTTTCGCGGAACGCGAATCAATATCATACCTCGAAGTTTTCCTGGAGCTTTCTTCCCAGAGAGAAGAAAAATCGCAGGATTTTCCGAGAAGTGCCTTTCAGAAGTTTTCCGTTTAAAAAATAAAGTGCTACGGGAAGTCTGCAACGTTGCAATCCGGGACATGTGGTCTGGTAGTTTCATCGTCGATTTGGTGATTTGATACAATTCAATGATCTAGAGGACCGAAACCAGAGGGATCGTTTGTTGCTTTCACAAAGGGTTTATGAAAAAATGACAAGACATTTGAATCAGTGAATTCCAAAACACACCAACTCGTTAACTCGAAACTGCTCAATTTTCATGAGAGACGGTCAATTTTTATGAAAGTCATTGAAGTTAGCGAATCTGTCCCAACTTGGACCTTTAAAATGCCCTTAAGTGCTTGTATTTCGGCACCAAAAATCTCTTTCTTAGACTAATTTCTTCATTTACTGTTCGGTTTCGTGTGTGTCTTCATTCAGTTCATTTTTCCGAGTTGGTGTGTATTTTTTCTCACTAATTTATTTGAGGCGTTGGGTGCAAAAAAGGCATTTCTAGGTTGCGATGTTTCAGAATCTCAACCCTTGATTTATATTTTAGATAGAAAACTGTGCCAGGATTTATCTGGGATTTTTCATTTAAATCATCGGGAAACTATGAAAAAGATTCGTCAAACCTTTTAACGAATTACATTCATTTGCTTGGATCATAATGGATGAAACTTTGGCTGAGACTCTAAGGCACCGCAACTGAGGAATACCCGTTCTGCACCCAGCGCTTTATTTATGGCGAAAGAAACCGTGTGAAAATGGATTATCTCTAAGAGAACAATGTAGCATGCAAATCCAACCCACATAATTCCTTTTTTGTTTTATTTAATCTCGCAGACTTCCTTTCAGTATAAATACGTCATTTAGAAACTCTCTAAATTTTTAGGGCCTGCCTGGAAGGTAAAAAAAGCTGTACAACGTTGCAAAGCTAGTTTCTCTTTTTTCAAAATAGTTTCTAAGATAGTTTACATGAAAGTTATTTTTGCTAATTTAGTGGCGGAATACACGCATTATTCGTGATACCGCCTATTTAAACTTGCGAGTTAGCGTTTTGCCTAACTCCTAAAATGAAGGCGAATTGTGCCCCAAGGCGGATTCCCATTAAAACTAACAATAAGTCCAGATGAAAATAATGAAGGGTCCTATAATCATGCAACCTCATTTCTCTCATCAAATCTCTTGATTGAGTACCTTTCCATTTTTCATTACATGAGAATAGCATTAATTTTTAAGTCTTTACCTTAAAATTGTGTTTCTTCCTCAATTCTACTTGATTGATATGAAAAAATGCTTAAAATGAAAAACAGACTCCCAGGAAGACCGATAATCATGACGTAATTTCCCCCTTTTTTACTACTTCAAAAACCGCGCGAGAGGTAATCCTGCGCTTTCGATAGAGCCTCACCCCCCTCAGTCCCTACTACACAACTAGCCCCAGGCACCCGTTTTTTGAGCCCATTAAACTCATTGTCAGGCTGGAATCGAACCCGGGATCCCTGATTATAGAGCCAGCGCTACAACTCTATACTGAGCTAAATCTACGTTACACGTATATAAAGTCGCTTTCACAGCGCTGCCTCGACCTATGTTACATGCCAAGACAAAATTCGGTGCCAGGAGCCATTAAAAAGAATCCGGATCATAAAATGTGGCCATTCTCGAAACAAATTTTATTCCTCCCTCGAAGACACACGATATTATTGGTGCTCTCTGCGAAGATAAAAGTAAATTGATGTAAAATTTTATTCGATTTCCATCATATATGAACGGTAAAACAGGTGGATCCCCGTGCGAAGACAATATCCATTTAGTTCAACTCGGCCATTCAAATACCAGGTCATTTCAATAAGTATTTCCGTGTTATTTCAAGGCCTAGGGTTAACACTCATGGCTTCATTCAGTATCGAGGGGTAATGCTGCCGAGCTAAGGAAGAACGTCGTAAGAGCATTCACACGTTGCCATATTTCCTTCAGTAGCGAACGAATTCACCAGAAAAATTCTTAGTACTTCTCTTTCAATTTTTTAGACGATTTTGTTCCTAATTTAATCTAAAATAACTAAAAATGTCAAGAAAAAATACGCATAACTTTCTTTAAAAAAGTATGTTTTACTCGGGGAAATTTGGCAGTTTCCGAATGTTCATATGGCGTTTTTCCTTAGCACGGTAAAATGTCACTCGTGTTTTTTTCCGTCACAGATTTGACTTCGTAAAGCTCTCTCAACGGGAAAAAATCCCCCGAAAACGTATAAGACACCGCCGTTTTATCGCGCAGGCAGAGGGAATCAATGCAAAGGGGAATACGATGGGAAACCGAAATCTCTGAAGCGTTTTGATTTCCAATAAAACACGTTTAAATGTCCGCCCATATACATTTTAAAAGAAGGAACGGCATGGGCCAGCCCACGCGGATCCGAATGGGTGAAGGCCGTAACATTTTATCGCCACCAAAACGTGCCCTAAAAGTTTTCCCTTTTGTTTGCAAATATACTTTGTAAAATATACAGTGGGCTCAGCCGCGTTGTAATTGGAATATCCAATGAAGAGGACCATTCGTTTTTACCACGCACGCGGGTATAGTTAAAAGTGAATAAATAATGCGATATTAAATCAGTTTTGTTTGGAGGATCGGCTTGGGTCTTTTAATTCAAGTTTAAACCCATAGACCCAAAATTCTTGTTTATTTCATTAACTTCAGTGCTGAAAAGTTGAAGTAGATTCTGCCGAAATTACACTGACCGAGTGTTTATGGATAGACATTCGCGCATGTTTGCCATATTTGTCCCCCCTTTTTTCAGAATAATTATAGAAATTAGAGAATTTAGGAAAACTTGGTAGTCATCATCGGCTTTGATAGCTTTAAAAATGCAAAAAATGCTTGTGCATCTATAACGAGAAACTGTTGCGAAATTACCATAAATGGTAGAAAATACCCATTTTCCCGATAAAAATTGGCTTTTTTAGAAAACTGCTAGGTGATAGAAGACAAAACGGGGGCAATTTTCGAACTTGGGGCGTCAAAATACAGAAGAATCACGTTATCTCGACTCAAGGACGTTCTTGAAACTTTTTTTTTTGAACTGTCATTAAAAGTAAATAGTAGAAAATACTCTTTTCTCTCATATTACCACTTAGACAAAAGGGGAAACGCCGTTTGAGCAAGTAGACGCTGCCAAATTTCATCTCAGAAGATATTTTTTTCTGGAAAGTCATGAATATTTTTCTCGAAATGCTTGAATACTCTGCCCTGCGAAGGAATAATGCCCTATGAACATTCGAGAGTTGCCAAATTTTCTCTAATAACGTATTTATTTGTAGGAGAGTTACGAAGATTTTTCTTGGAATTTTCAGAAAATTGAGATCTGATTGCGATTGAAATTCTCTGGAAAATTGAAGGAAAAAAATATTCATAGATTTGGCAATTCTCTGAAGGTTCATGCGGCGTTTTTCCCTAGCATGGCAGTACTGTGGCTAAATCAGCGAATAAAACTCGTCGCAGGGTTGGAAAGAAAAAAATTACTTGTTTTCCAGGAAATTCATGCTCTATAAAGAGAAACTTGGCAACATCCTAAAGCTCATGAGCCCAAATTAGGAGGAAGTCAGGCAACACCTAATATGGTCGGACAGTAGTGTATATATGAGGATATACCATCACTTGACCTTTAAGACGGAAGCTACGTGACCCCGGTGTGAGATCACTGGCGACTNCAAGTGATGGTATATCCTCATATATACACTACTTCGGACTACCTCTGGTTATTGTCGTCCAATTCACGATCAAAAACTCTCCGGAATCGCTCATTGTCATTTGAACAGTATCCAATGCTTTTTTTATGCAATCCTTTTAATCCAAAGCAAAGAGGGAATATTCGCAGCTCTCAGTTTGGCAGACGCTCAGTCAAAAATACTCACGACGCCTTGGGTGTTGAGAAAGATTAAAAGTCGTTTTTATTCGGTCAAGTAAATTTAATTTCAGCTCTGTTAATAACTTTCACCTGACGGCAATTTTTCCTAGAACTTAATCCTACAACAAAAGTTATATGAGCGCAAACTTGAATGCACAAGAAATTAAATCATTATGAACTACGAGCCGAAGTGAGAATGAAGGAAGCTGAGGAGCCAAGGTTGCCAGATTGTACGATAAAATAAGGGTATTTTATACAGATTCAAATTGAGAAATGTGTTGATTTTCAGCAGTTTTTGGCAACAATGTAAGGAGCCCTGAGGGGAGAAAAGGAGGCGAGGTGAAATTAGCGAGACTTATCACGATAGGGAAACAACGCCACAGCGGAATTTGAAGAATTATGATTAAATGAACGAAAAAATAGCTGAGCAAGGAAAGGCGGCGGAACGCAATTTGCATCCATTTTATGCATATTAAAATTCCACATTTATCCACACCTTGAGATTGCATCCATTCCTCGCTTTAAATGAGCGAGAATTGAGGAGCGCAAATGGACGAAACTCACAGAATTCTAAAGAATATGAAAATGAAAATACCATTAATCTATTAAGCCTCGGTGGCCGGAACATTGGAAATATTCCAATACAATTATTTCAATAACCACGAGCAAGACAATAAATACTGAGTGTATTAAACAGTGGCGAGGCGTGAATGATCGATTATCGATATTTTCCCATTTGAAGCTACGGTGAAGAATCGACTATTAAGGTGTTCCTTGCGAACATCTTGTTTATCGATCCTTCTCCACAGGTTTAAATGACAAATCAATCGATGTATCGCAAAACATGCCACACCTCTAGCACTCAGTAAACAGAGCCAAAAATTAAAAAATATGAGCTGCACTGGAAAAAAAAACACATTGGATCTAGAGTCCAGACTCTTAAAAACATCGACAAGAAAAAATACTCTTGATTCAATCGGATTTTTGCTTCGATCCAGAACCAAGCCTCTTAATTTGAGCGGATTTCCTTTTGATGTAAGCAAAAATCTGATTGAACCAAGAGTATTTTTTCTTGTCGATGTTTTCAAGAGTCTGGACTCTAGATCCAATGTTTTTTTTTTTCCAGTGTGGTATTTTTTCATAAAGATAGTGGCTCAATTTAGGAAGGTCACCGACACAATATGGCGGAAAAAGATAGACTGCAAGATTCCCACTTGTTTTGATAAGATCAGTCTCTCTACTAAAAAAGAAAAAACATCTTGCTCCGGCCTATATTCGTTACTCTCGTTCAGAAATACTCTCAGCTCGACGTTGATCGATCATCCAACCTCTGACGTCTTATTCTCGGCACGTAATTTGGTAAAACTGGATAAATAACAGAGAATCGAAGAATAAAGACTAATACAGCAATTTTCCTCTGCTACAGCCTCTCTTATATATTGGCATCACGATCTCAGGTCAATCACTCCGAAAATCTTACATTTACTTCGTTTAAAAATGATACTCACGCGTGAAGTTAATTTGTACCCCAATAAACTGATAGAAATAAGTCGATCTCGAAAATGTCTTGGCCCATGTTAACCATGGTTATTTGGTTTGTAAGGCCAGAGTCGTCTCAAGACCCGTTCTGCTGAGTTAAGGGAAAACTCCATTTAAGCAATCGAACCTCGTCTCTATTATATTAAAAAATAAATTGTCCCGAAAACTTGAGACTTTTTTCCGTAAGGAACTGTTCCGAACCGTAGAGAATCCTCATCCATCGCGTTCCATTGCATTTCATGGATAAGACTCCGCCCTTGGTTTGAATGACTTACTTAGTTAGCAAAACGAGAGGCAACACTGTCCCAGAGCGAGGTTTTGCTGATTGCTGAGTCAAGATGCAACTATACATGCTCAATGGATGTCCCTATTGCATATCTGAAAATTGAAGGCGTTTTGAATTTCCTTAACTATCGCTAGTGGAGATATTACAGCCGAGTAACTACGAAAGTTGCAGATTGCCTAGAAGTTTTGTATTTGATACTTTTACAAATCATCCCGATTCGACCATGTCACGTCCTACTTTTAAAAGTTGAAATGCCTGAAGGTAGCTGTGAGACTAGAATTCATGACTGTTGTAACCACGGAGAAAATTATGCTCAGAAATCAGTCTGCGAAACTGAATGCTATATATGTGCGTGTGCGTCCACCGAACAGGTGGGTCTGTCTCTCGTAGCATTGAGTGTCAGGTGTTCCTTCTCGGAACTACTATTTTTAACAGGTCAAATTTAGTTTCTTCAAATAAAATATTTAATTGTTTACGCGATTCATCCAGGAAGGTGTCTAATTTAGGTTTTTTCAGATGGGATATAAAATTATTTTTGTTGAGTAGATATGAAGATTAATTTATTCATTTTATTTATTTATTATAGATTCACTAATCTTTTCAATATTTTTTCCAAAAATGTCATGATGGGTTCAGTCTCTTAAGTTCAAATGTCTCACGTTTCGTAAATCTAATTAGATGATGTTTGTTGTATTGCACGTTTTATGCTGGCAACAAGAAAGACAGAACCAGTTGGTCGTATTGTTGCCAGGCTGAGTAAAAAATATGCATACATCTAAATCTTAACTACCCGACGCGCCAAAACAGGCAAACAGTCGCTTGAAAATGATTCGTTAGTGTGGGGTTTCTGATGTGATGTCTGTCGTATCCATTATTTTACATAAATTTAAATGAAAGAGCTAGTGTTAACAAATTTCAAAAGTCATCACTGGACGATGCTACCCCCTCGTGACCCATTTTAACAGGACTTGTTGCGGGTTCTGTCAAAACAAACGTGACACAAAACCCTCCCCGCCCACTTTTCTATTGGTTTGAAGGGGTCGACCACAAACTCGATAGATATAGCTTTCAAATTCATCCAAAACTCCAAAAATTTCTTGACCATTAAAGCAGCAATATTTCAAAAACACCTAGGGTTTATGTTACAGAATCTAATTTACTCTAAATTACATTAATTAGTTGCTGTGGAATTTGACTCAATCTACGGATTTAATTTATTCTCAATATTGGAACGAAATATTATTCCCCACTTTTAACACCGTACCTAACGTGTGGGAGCGGAGGAGGGTTAGTCCATTATGACCCACACACCATGAAAGATAATCGCTCCGAATCCGGTCGAGATCAAAGCGAAAAATTTGTCTGAAACGGAAGCCGTTCAGATTAAGCACACAGGATTCTTTTCACCTGCTCCTGCGGTTTTGATGAGAAAAAAGCTGAACAAGTTGAACCGACATTCTTTACGTCTCCTGGTTTCACGTGAATGGGGGAAACAAGAAAAGGAACGGAAAACGGAAGGAAATGGGAGATCATTCAGCGACGCCTTAGTTTATTACCGAACGGATGTTCTCGAGACGTTACAAAAGGAGCTTTCTCATTTTCACCGACGGGTTGAGGCTGTAAGCAGTGCGAAGCAGCCATCACCACGCCGAGAGACAATACGGCGAGGAATTGTGAAGTTTGCATGTGAAAAAGAGAGTGTTTCGAAGACAAAGAAAAATATGTAGAGAAGAGGAAAGGCATAGCTAGATTTAGTCCCTAAAAATCTGAAGGATGCCCCTCTGTCCCTCGCTCTCGGCTCGACGTGGCAGCAGTAGCTTACGCTCTCCAAGGGATAGGTGGTGTGAAAGAGGTGTAAAACAAAGTACTTCTCCGGGGGAAATGGACGGGGCCTCCGCCTCCACCCGCATGAAAAATTCAAACGCAAATGTTTGGCGCCCGTTGCGTGAGTAAATACGGCAATGGAGCGTTTCACTCGAAATAACACTCATGTCGAGGAAAGCGTCGCTTGAACTTTTGGGTCCGTCGTCACTTCCCGTAATTCTTAAATCTGCATCGCGATGTATTCCCTGTTCGTTCTTGCGGTCGACATTTGTAGTAAATTAGAGCAGGTCCCTCCTAATGGAGGTGTGCAGCTGAATGTAAAGAAACCGTATTTTTCGCCAAAATCGGTCTGTGGACCCATTTTTAAGCCATTCTAAGACCGAGAAAAAACCAAAAATACGCAAATCATGATAACGATCGTGAAGCTACAAGACTGCATATCCCAGTTTCCAGCGCTGCAGACGTTCTATCATTCATCATTATCTACGTGGAGAACTACGAACGCCATTTTTTTAAAACTTCGGTAATTTCTATTCTCTGTGTGATTAATATAATGTGAAAATGTAGAGTTGTAATATTGGTTGGGTCTCCTTTAAAGAAATAAAGTATGAACGGAGATTTTTATTCTCTATGTGTTGAATATTATGTAAAAATGTTAAGTGGTAATGTTGGTTGGATCTTCTTTTAAAAGATAATGTACGAGCGGAAATTTTGAAACACTGCAATCGAGATACACCTTTTTGCAGTTTCACCGTCAATACATTCCGTAAAGTATGAACTTTCAATGAACGAAAAATCGTAGTATTGGGGAAATTGAAGGTATAGGTCCAAAAACGGCCTATCCTCCCGTACTACAAAAGGGAGAGCGTCATATGAACATTCGATAGTTGCCAAATTTCCTTAGATTATTCACGCATTTTTTTTAGAAGAGTTACTCATATATTTCCTTGAAATTTTCAGGTATTTCAGATCAAATTGCGAACAAGATTGTCTGAAAAATTAGAAGCAAAGTATTTAAAAAATTTCCAGTAAATTTCGGTTTTTTGAGGGGAATCTGGCAATGCCTGAAGGTTCATACGACGCATTTCCTTAGCAGGGCCCCTCGATACCTCTTTTTAAAGCAAGCCCATCAAATATCGAGGGACGTGGTTCGACCATCGATTCGCGCTTCCGGGCTATTGATCCCTGAAATCCGTGCTTTGAGGCCGCGGCGGCGCAAATCCAGGATCGTGCTCCTGGGCGCTATGGCGTGGGCGTGGGCGTGATAGGGGCCGAGATTGGAGGCTACTCATGGGCGCCGCGACACGTGCAGTGCCCGCCGTCGGCAGCGGAGACGCTCGGATAATTGAATTTGTGCGCGGAAAAACAAAGGGCGACGCCGGGGGTGGTATCCGTACACTGGTCGTCTTTGATTAAGTAGGCCCCCCTTATCCCATTGTTTCCCGGATTCCGAGCTCCTTGATTGTTACGAAACTTCGCCTCGGAGATTCAGCGTAAAAAGAGCATGCACCCGGTTTTGTCTTATTTCAATGCTCCCGTCCTAAGGGAAAACGCAGTATGAGCCTTCAGGCGTTGCCAAATTGCCTTAAAAATGCGAATTTCCTGGAAAACCTGTGGAAATTTTCCTCTCAATTTTTTTACAGATTTTATACGCAATTCAATCTAGATTACCTTTATAGACAGAGTATGGCCATTTCTGTGCCGGTTTTTCATTGGTCGCGAGAAAATAGGCTGACACGATGTTCTTTCGGCCGTAAATAAACAAACAAGATGGCTGTTATCAGCAAGCAAGTTTGAGGTTATGCACATCTTACATCCTCCTATGATAAAGGCGGAAGGAGATTTAATAGTGTTTTCATGTGTTATTCGTAAATATGCTAGTTTAAATTGCTACTGCTGTATAATTGAAATGTTTTTCACATTTTAGCTTCTTATCAATGTTACGGTGAATCGCCATCTTGTTTGTTTATTTACGGCCGTAAGAGCATCATGGAGCCTAATAACTCGTCGACCAATCAAAAAGCGGCACAGTTTTTCTGTAGTCAAAAGATACGAATGGCCATACTCTGTCTATGAACTCTAATTCAATCTACAGTTTCTGAAAATTTAAAGGAAAAATATTCATTACTCTCCTGAAAAATTAACATCTGATCGGAGACGATTTGGCAACTCTCGTAGGTTCATATGGCATTCTTCCATAGCACGGCAGAACGGGTTGTTCCTTAAAGGAGACAAGTCCATGCCACGGGTGAGTCCCACGACGCTGCGGTTCTTTCGTAGCGCAGGACTCATCTAGAAAATGGGATTGTTGGAATGGAATGCTGGAAACCATCCGTTCATTTTCTTTCGGCCCCGCTCGCTAAATCCTTGAGCCGCTGAAAATGGTCTCGCTGGTTTTAAATACGATATAACTCTGGATTTAATGCCCCCTTTTATTTCAGTCAGATGTTCTGATCTCGGCTCCAGCTCCGCAGGCAATAAAGAAATATTAAAATAAAATGACCCTATGATTAAGTGTGTCAACATTGAAATTCCAAAACCGCGTATCTCGGTTTACGACGTTGCAGACCCCCGGTCATGCTTCATTTTTAATCGGAAATGAACTCGACGTCAATTATTCGAAACTTCTTTGATTTTTTTCCTTCACGCGGAAAAAAATATATGGGCTACCTTCGGTAATATGGAACTGTAATTTCTGGATGTAGGTGCAATTAGTTTCCCTGAGCAAATAAGTGTTTTTATTGTTGAGCCCGAAATAGATATTCCATAAGGTCTAATGCAGTCCATTTAGCTGATTCTCAAGCTCTACCAATCAAATGAATCTGAAAAAAACTTGTAAATTCCTCTCTTTGAACTTTTGAGGAAATCTAAGAACGCTCTTTATACAGAGTATTTAATTTTTTTTTTTTTTTTTTTTTTTTTTTTTTTTTTTTTTTAAAAAACAAAAATCTAAATAACTTTCTCACTAAGGGAAATTTTGCAGCGTTTGAATATGTGTAGTTCTTTGTTAGCTGTCCTGTGATAATTTGATGCTCACGCTGTTAGTTGTGCATTACATGTGTTACGTGCTTCTGAAAACCAGCGTTGCTCCTCGCTTTGCAATGGAGAAACCCCGATGTAAACATTGCAAACGTCACCATCACAATGACTCACCACTGTGAGAAATACATAGTTTTTTCTTTGCATTTCGTAATTTTCGCTGTGGCACATCATTTTAGTCCATTGCGAGGATCTCTTCCTAAAGTTTTACTCTTGAATTTTACGCCACACATTGATGTTATTTTTTTGTTTTTTGTTTTTCTTTTTAAGACGTTATGATTAAGACCTCATGGGACAGACATATCGACGGTGTAAGCCGGCAATCACATAACTCGGTTTGCGACGTCGCAGACTTCCTATCATACTTTATTTTTTAAACAGAAAACTGCTCAACGGCAATTCTTTAAAACTGCTGCGATTTTCCTTCTCTGTGCGAAGAAAATTCTGCAAAAACTCCAAGGAATGATGTCAATTTGTTCTCCTTTAATAAAATAACATAGAGGCGGAGATTTTCAGACACCGCAAACGAGTTATGTGATTGCCGACTTACACCGTCGATATACTTTAAAAACATAAAGACTCCCCATTTTTCCCCCGAAAAAAATCAATATTCTAGAGAAGGAAACTCGGCAACATTTGCATGCTCATACGGTTTTTTTTCCTCAGCACCGACAGGACTGCCGTTTTATCCGCCTCGCCAAGCGATGGCTTTTATTAGAGCAACGGCGTCGATAAGTTTCTCCCCAGATGCTCAACGGTTTCGCGCTGCGAATTATTCGGGGCGCCGACAATTTCAATTTCGATGAGAAAACAAGCGGAAGCCCCCATTAGGCGATGCGCGACACCTCGTCCCGATCCAGACGGACCCTTTTGTTTGCCAATACAGAGTTCACAAGTTCCTGCTTCGGGATCCTGCCGCTCTGTTGACGAAAACGCGTAACTCAGGTCGCACGTGAGCCGTGGAAAGCATCGAGTTATACGGATGACAGGTCTCATGTCGGATTGTGCTCAAGTTGGTGAGGATTCGACTCCCGGGGAAGCCTCCGTGAATTTCAATGGTGCGATAATGCTACTGCCTCAGTCGCGACTGGCGGGACTTGCGAAGTTGGCTCGGAGTGCCTGAGGAGACTTTCGACTGCGAATGGAACGGTATTTTTGCATTAGTGCCCCGAAGTTTCCCAAAAGGCTTATGGAAAATCGGTCGCGTTTTCACCTCCTCGAGTCCTCGTCAACTCAGGATGTATGGATGAAACCAAGGGTCGCAATCGTAGTCGTTCCTTAAAAGGACCGCGTCAAGCAGAAAGGAACCAAGTCACATCAGCTATCGCCAAAAATTGGGTCGTTTAATTTTTTACATGGATGAGTTGTGCGGTTTTTTGTACAAATTTCAGTGAATTTTCTGCTTAGTGCGGAGGATGGAGATTCTTAAAAACTTTCAAAGAAATCCGCACAAACGCTCTCTTGTAAAAAAATAAATTGCCCAGTTAAATTTGGCAATAACTGTTGAGGCTTGATTCTTTTCCACCGACCGTGGTCCCTATAGCTTTTTCCTGGATGAAAGCTTTACATAGTTTACATTATGATTCAGATAGATTTAACCGTCAACCTTACCTTATGAAACATATTGATTCTCTCAGCCTGGACTATTGATTCTACACACAGGCCAGGCTCAAAAATTTTCTTTAGAAAAATATAATAAAAAAACTCGAAATATTTGAAATAAACAACATAAGAAAAACGGTTAACTAAGGCTAAACAATAACGAAATATAAGCCTGGACCTTTTAGCCAAATAATCAACTGAAAATTAGCCGCAAGAAAGTTGTACAACACACTACAACACGTTAAATTCCAAGAAAATTTTTATTTCGCAGCATTTTGGACATCATCAAATTATCATCAGCGAAACTAAAATAAATTACAAATTCAATCTTTATTTTAATCCGAGGTGTCGGTTTAGGCTTCTCGTGACACTAATGTATGGAAATTCATTTTCTGTTCAACGTATGCAGCGCCAACAGCACTAAAAGTCCACCCATCAAGTCTCTTCTCTCCGTAGGTCGCGGTCGAACCGATATAAAACGCCTTCAAATGCGCGTGATACTGTGCAACACACCAAAGTTGATATAGTTGTATTCTTAGGTTTGAACCTAACTGAAGTGAAATGCTCAACCAAATAAGGCATGTCAGCCTGTTACTTGCCGTATTTTGAATTACTTCGCATACTTTATGCACCTTATTGCCCATGACAAAAATTAAGACTTACGAAAGAATAATCATGTAACCAACGAAAAAGGCTCCCAGAAGGAAAACCAAGTTCTTTAAACTTTAGTAGTATCTGAGCGCGTCCGTTGCACACCGCGGGTAATTTTTGACGGTAAACTCGAATTTTTAGTCAAATTTTCTAATTCCAAAATCTAAGATGGCAACGTGGCGTAAAGAGGCCTTATCCAAAAGTATCTATCGTTGCAATCAAGATACGTTTTCATTTTCTGTCCATTTTCAAAATCAATGTACCCTCAGCCGATGTAGACCTTGATTCCTTAATATGTGTTGAAATTGTTTCTTTTTATTCTTCTGCGTGAATACATCGACGATGTATATCCAAGACCGCGCACCTCGGTTTGCGACGTTGCAGTCTTCCTCTCGTAGTTTATTCTCTAAATGGAAAACTACTCAACGGCAATCCTCGAAAACTGCACTGAGAAAAAAATCTCGGTGTATTTAGTAGGAAAAGGGTAAAATTACCAAGAATTCAGGGTTCTATTTGATCCCAGTTTTTTCTAGGTAAAATTACCATTTATGGAATTGGTAATTTTACCGAGAAATCTTGGTAAAATTATTGAACTTTCTCGGTAATTTTACTGTAGGACCTTGGTAAAAACGCCAATATTTTTTATCGATTGTGGTAGAATTACCGAGATGAAATGGCAAAGTTACCGGGAATTGATTACCAAAAAAAGTGGCATTCTTACCTGAAAAAACAGTAAAAATACCGGTTTTTAGGTAAGCTTACCAGTCTGTCTTGGTAAAATTACCAATAATTGGTAAAAAAAGTGAGATGGTAAAGGTATCAACGGACCTTGGTAAAAATGCCGAGAATTTTTTTTTCAGTGTGCCGGGATTTTTCCTCTGAATGCGATGAATATTGTACGAAAACTTCAAGGATAATGGTGTCAACTTGTTTCCCTTTAAAAGAAAAAAAAAGAATAAGATAGGAGCGAATATTTTCAAACACCACAAACGAGATACATGGGAGCGGGCGTACCGTCTGATATGCTCCTTTCAATGTTCCTAAGCGCATTTTGAGTTTCCTTTCCATCATTTCTTTTCAAGAGTGATTCCAACAAAAATGAACCGATTTCTATCGGATGGGCGCGAGACCAAAAACTCACGAGCCCTGGCTTTTGTAGATTACGTAGGAGGCTAGGGCTCATGATGTGTTTGGACTTACGCCCGTCTAAAAGAAACCAATTCAAGTGTGGAAATCGCGACTTTTCAAACTCTCAACAACAAAAAAAAGTCACAGTCTAAAGGCTATTCTTTTAGCATTCTTCAAAGACTATGATTATGTACTTATTTTTTTGACAATTGATGGACCGTTTGAAGGATTATCATAGAAAAGGCGAGGGAAATTATGGGTTACTGATCATTGAACAGTCGCCGCACGTCGTTATCAAAGTCGAGTGCTGTCTTTAACGAGCATTAATTGCACACTACCCTCAAGCGCCGTCGTTTAAGCGAGATATGGGTCGTTACAGGAATAAAAGGGAAATATCGATTCTACCCACGGACTAGACTCAACGATTTCGTTTAGTGCATAAGTACCCTATCATTTTAAATTAAAGCAAACACACCAATAGTAAATCTACCATGGGTAAAGCTCAACCTCCCCCCCCCCCCCCCCNCGCACAAACACAAAAAAAACCCGATCTCTTATAAGTTAGGAGCACATGTTATGCATTCCGTAAGGGTCATATTTATATAGTTGTTCAAACGGTTCTTTTTTTAAGGATGCCACGTATCAGTGGCGTGGCGTGCTTTGCCACATATCTATTGATCTGCCATTGAAACCTATTGAAAAGGATCGATAAACAGGGTGTTCCCAGCGAACACCTTGAAAATCGATTCTTTAACGCAGCTTCAAATCGGAAAATATCGAAAATCGATCATTCTTGTCTCGCCACTGCCCCTACATTGTTCATACCGTGATTGGGGAGATTCAAGGAAATCCTTAATTTAGCTTCATCAAAAGAACAATTGTTCCCAATGGAGTAAAATTGAGCGGTATAACTTTGAAAATGGATCACTTCAAGAGATTTTAATGATTTGCCACTGCAAAAAGTACAAAATACGGATGAAATTTGTTTTATAATTTTGACACAGTTTAAGGTAGGTACGAACCTACCCTAAAATTTACGAAACTTGCAGAGTATTCTTTTTCATACTCTGTAATTTTTGCAATTGTGGTGTGATCTCTTTCAAGGGTCCAGTCCCAAAATTTACTTTGCTAAGTTTACGCAAGGCACTGGAAAAATATGCCCTTTTTTATGATCCTATGTTTATAATCTCTTGGAACCTTCCTTTATCACCGTGTAAATCAGTGGCGATGCGTGAATAATCGATTATCGATATTTCCCCATTTGAAGGTATGGTAGCGAATCGATTATTCAGGTGTCCGTTGCGAACAACCTGTTTATGAATCCTTTTCCTTAGGTTTAAATGGCAGATGAATCGATACATTGCAAAGCACGCTACTGGTATGAATAATAAGTGGCCTCCTAAGAGAAGGAAGGGGGGTTTATTTAAAGAACGACTAGAATTACGGCCCTATGTCTCTTCAAATTAATTTTTCATTTTTATCGGAGGGAATAAAATATCACCACTTAAAAAAGTCCGCCTCGAAAAAATTGGGGAAGACCCCCCCCCCCCAATGCCCTATACACTCACTTTCACTACCTTTCTCCAGCCCCAAACTTGTCTACAGTCCAGAATGGGGGAAAAAATCTCATGGAGAGCAGTGAAGGAGGGCGTTAAGTGCAAACTGGGGGAGGGGAGGGGCAAGGCCTAATTCCGTCTGACAATCAATATTGTATTCTTATTTTAGCCGACGAATCAATGATGAACTTATTCGTAGGGAAAATTGCGATTAATCCATGCTTTCCTCGAAAGCTGTTAAAATCCAACAAAACCCCGACAGGCAATCGATTCTTGCGTCGGTTTCAATTTCATCGCGTGAATGAAACGCCAGCTGTCAGCTGTTAAACTTTTCATCGTGTTTTTGGATCGGGGTATCATCAATAAAAGCGACGGCGGCGGCGTTATCGCACTCTAGCATGTATTTTAATTGAGACCGTTTCAACGCCTGCTCTACCGTCCCAAGGAAGAACGCCGTATAAGCCACAAAGCGTTGCCAAATTTCCCTCGACAAATCACGAATTTCCAGGAACATTCATCAATATTCCTCTTCTGATTTTTCATAGGATTTCTTCCGTGGTTTGATCCGGAAAGTCTGAACATTTCAAGGAAAAATATTCTTAAATTTCAAAGGAAAATATTCTTTAATTCCAAGGAAAATCATTCATACTTTTCAAGGTTAAATATTCTTAAATTTCAACACCTATATACTCTGCCGTCTCAAGGAATAACGCCGTATGAGCCACAAGGCGTTACCAAATTTCCCTCGACAAATCACAAATTTCCAGGAAAATTCGAGGATAGTCCTTTTCTAATTTTTCAGAGGATTTCTTCCGTAATTTGATGTGAAAAGTCTGACAATTTCAAGAAAAATATTCTTAAATTCCAAGGAAAATTATTATTAATTTTTAAGGAAAACTATTCTTAAATTTCAAGGAAAATTGTTCTTAAATTTCAAAGAAAGTTTTTCCTAAATTTCGAGGAAAAATATTCTTAAATTCCAAGGAAAATCATTCCTTATTTTTCAAGGAAAAATATTCTTAAATTTACTCAAAAGTGAACATTTTCTGAGAGGAAATTTGGCAACATTCGAATGCTCGTACGGTGTTTTTACTTAGCACGGCAATGCTCCGCCGAGGTGTTTCTTGTAGTATGAGTGCGTTATTCAAGACCGCCGTTGGGATTCAAAGTTATTTCAATTTCCTCTTTCGCAGTTATGCGATGAAGCCGTCGGTAGCCGCCTTTAATGAAGCTTCTCAGAAAGGCGCCCGGTAATATTCGCCTCTCGGCGCGATTTTCGGATGGCCGCTGGTTTTTCGGGGAACTAGCTCCAACATGAAAGCTGTTCAAGTTCATTAGCTCGTTTTCTACGAAACACATTAGGATGAAACGTTAGTATCAAACGCCGTTGCCGTAGAGGACGTGGTAAATGTTCCAATTTCCAGCCACGATGGCCCGTTAAGGTAACTCTCTTGAGGTAGGATCGGAAAACACCTCGTTCAAAGCAGGAAGTGCGACGTGAGCGCAAATAAAGTTGCGTAACTTTAATCAAGAATTTTCACGGAGGGAAATTACAAAGTGCCGCTCATTATGAGTTTCCAGAAAGTAATTAAGCTTTATTGTTAGATGGCCGAGAGATTTTGCTTTAGCTGTTCTTTTTTTGAAATGCAACCACCAAGAGAGCAAAGGGGGGGGGGTGCATTTCATGCATAATGAAAATAATTCAAGGAATAAAATACAGCCTTTTAAACATTAATCGTGTAATCTAATAGAGCACATACACAAATTCCTCAGGCATCAACGCATTGCAAATGTAAGTAGCTCTTGAAATCCAGTATCAATTTTTTTTAAGAGAGAGGCTGATCAAAATAAAATCAGCTTTTCAGAAATGAGCTGTTTTTTAGGTTTTTCAGTAACTTTCAATTTGGCACAGTTCATCGACGCATTGTAAACTTACTGGATGATTAAGTCAATGCACTTGCGTGCTGTTTCTCAGATGTAAAAAGTAAAGAATCCTTTATTTTTACGTAATCAATTTTAATATGCATATTCCGCCCTATGATTCGATACTAAAGAATATGATAATTTTGCCAGAGGTGCTTACTTTGACTTTTGCTAGCTGAAGCATTTCGTTCCTTCGGGCATATTCAGAGCTTCATTGTCATGTATAGTTTTAGCCTATTTTCAGTCGATTAGTGTATTTTTCCCGAGTTTCAAAGCACACGGATAAAATGGATGGTAAGCTGAAACAGGCATACTTTGATAGGAAATCTCGGTGGGATTTACCATACTCTTGTTTTAGATCTGGTGTATATTTTCTCCAGCATCTAAATGCTTCCAGGATTTTTAATTGTTTAACTTTTAGCTTTGATGAGATGAGGATCGGCATCTAATTATCCTGAAACGTCCTTTTTGAATTTCTTTGCCATTATTACTTCTCATCCCCTCTTTCATATTATATTTCTCTAGTCTCACGGAAAAAAGAAAATTAGAGTTAATCCCCTAAAATTATGGTGCAACCCCATTCGGTATGAGCATTTATAAGTACTTTTGGAACCACCGCAACATTTAAATGAGTAACCTAATTTATTGAAAATGCCCAAGTTTGTTTCTTAACCTCAATACCTCTACTTTTCCGTGATCATACAGTCATTTCCCATAACTTTTTCCCAGTGTAAAATAATTCGGCATCATCGTATTATCCAATGTTTACAGAAGTTCCTGCCTATCCTTATCGACTGAATGTCGGGGGAGAGGGTATAATTGGGCGTTTGAGAAGATGTGTATGTGTACATTATATTATGTACACATAATAAAAGGTGCTTAGTGCTTACTTATGAGCCTTTTGCTCACTCGTATGCTTGCTCGAAAAGGCTAAAGGCCTCCGACGACGGAGAAGTTGAAATGCAAACGTGCGGCGAATCGATTTAAACTCCGTCCCGCAGCCAGTTTCATGCAGATGGTTCCGGAGCATCTTAATATCTTAAAGGAACACTGCGCCCTCACCTCCAAATACGAACTCATATCATCGCACGGTGGATCGATTTAATGGGAAAAGTCGGACAAAATTTGGAAACTTTAAACGCTTATAACTCCGATCATAAAAAACTTTGAGGTTCTGAAAGTGGTTCCATTGGTTCCCTCGTAAAATTTGCGTCCAGAAACACCCCTTAAAATTTAAAATGTGTCGAAATAAACATAGAAATTTGCAGTTTTAGTCAAGAATGTCATGTTCAACTTCTCTGATTGACTCAATCCAGTGTGCGTCGTTTCTTTCATGAAAGAACGTAACTACATTTCAGCGTTGCCAAATTTTCCTACGTGAATTGCATTTTTACTAGGAGAACCTTGGGAATTTTCAAATGAGAATTTCAGTGATTTTTCTTGTGATCTCATGCAAAAGTCACCCAAATTTTCTGCGAAAATTGTGCTAGGACATTCTCGTGAAAAATTAAAAAGTTTGATTCAATTTTACGACCTCGCAGTGGAGTTAGGCGTCTTGGTCCTAAAAACGACGGTGTCTGCCGTCCTAAGGGAAAACGCCATGAGATCAATCGAAGTTTGCCAAATTTCGCCTGATGAAAGATTCGAGGTACTTATGTCCAATGTCCATACAGCGGTCGATAAATAAAAAACAAGCAGGGAAATTGTAATACGTTCGTATTATAGGAGCGCTCGACTGTTATGTATGTAGGTAGGCGCGTTTTTAAGTTCCCCAGACGAGCACCGTTGTGATAAAAGAACTCGCTCACCAAAATTTCAACTTTAAAATTTCATAATTTTAACAAATGTGGGAGAGTAGAATCAAATAAGTTTTGCTCTACCATGTCTCCCGACTTTTTAGCCCTTCAAAATGGAAAAATCTGACCTTTTTTTTTTTTTTTTAAAATTTGTTCAAAATTTTACGCTTAATCAGGTCCCAACATCGCTTTAGGCAGTTTTTGCCATTTAATATCAGAATTTTGGTCCTAAACAGCTGAAATGTCCTGTACCGTAGCCTGTCTGCGACTCAAGTGCGCAACTTTAACGCTTCATAACCATCATCTTGCATCTAAATACTTCCACTTCTGCTGTAAATTCACACTCAACTTGTACCTAACTTATTATTTTCAGTTATATTCATCCAAATAAGTGAAAATATTGACCGTCTTTGCGTCAAGCAGCCTTGTCTGAGGAATTCGCGTCCTGTACCGTAGCCCCCTTTTTTCAGCATCATTTCATCCGTTAGAGTGCAGCACTTATGAACTTTGTTTACTTTTTTTGTGTTATTGTGACTATCACACGCTGATGTCGAGCAGAGGAAAAAAAACCGCAATGAAACAGTAAATTTTGACCGTTTTTTATGAGTTTCTAGTTTTAACGACCATCTAGGATGTCCTTACCGTATACCTACCTTTTTAATGCATAAATCACTTCAAACTCTCGAATTTTGGTATTTTTTGATACGCTCTGATATCTTAACCTCAAATCCAGAATTTCAACCACATGCGTGAATATGCCCGAGCACCGTTGCCAATAATCACACGATTTGTCCGCACCGTAGTCGTCCGTACCGTAGCCCGTAGCCGTCCGGTACCGTAGCCCGTAGCTCACGCGCGATGCGGCCGGGTCTACGGTAAGTACGGACAAAATGCGAAAGTCATCCAAAAATCGGTGCGCTGTTTGATAGATCATCCCACTTTACTTTATTTTATCTATCACCAAAATTTGGACTTTAAAAAAAAAGAGAGAGAGAGACGTATTTTTTTTTTAGTACGACGCGACTTAGAAGAAGGAGGCTTTTTTTTCGATGATTGCATATGGATCGCCATCTTTTTATTTTTTTCATTTTTTCTTTTAGAACTTTGAGTCCTCTTTTTCGTCTGAAGTTCATAGCAATTTATTCGTTTAATATTTACTCGTTAATATCTAACTTATTTTTTTCTTATCGTCCTTTAAATATTTATTCAAGATGATTTGTGACCACATTTTCGATAAAGTTACCTTTTTGTTTTCTTTCTTTTTTTGTAAAAGTGCACCTAAAACGTTCTAACGTTGTCAAGCTTGTTTTAAGAACTCAGCTTCTAAGTTTTGTCCCTAATTATTTAATTCGTTTACCTTAAAATAAAAGCAGTTCATTATTTTTGAAAAACTGATTTACTTACTCTTTTTACCTTTATTGCCTGTGATAATTTATAAAAGTGGCACTTATAAGCTATGCTATAACTTAGCAGTTTATTCCCCAATGAATTTCAGTTCTTTATAATTCGGCCCTTGCATACAGTAATATTTACGAATGCCTCTTCGTCCTTACCGTAGCCCGTTTGTCCGTACCGTAGACCAGTAAAAAATTGTACAATTTGTAGCTTTAAGAAGAGCATACCTGTAGAAATTCTTTAAAAAAGTTGTCTACCACATCTTCTAAGTTAGTTCTAAAGAAATTAATTAAAATTAAGCGTTTAATTACATTTCCTGGCTTTCTTAGGAGAAAAATGATGGCGCAAAATTCTAGAAATCGGACTTTAGAGCAATTTGGGTTCTAAATTTTGAAAGTAAAAACTTTGAAGGGTATTTTTTTTTATTCTTCTACAAGAACATAGCTCAATGAGTGCAAAAAAACTTAAAACGGTATTATTTTCGCACGTATTGATAGAAAAACAAGCCTGTTTAGTTGGTCTACGGTACGGACAAAAAATTTAACTTCCAGTGACAAAAGAGGCCAAAAAAAAATTTCTGTTGAAAACGAAGATTGACCACTATTAAAATCGACTTTCATAGAGTATGAGGACTTCAGAAAACATGCTGAAGTCTTAAAATAACTAAAGTCACTTTTTTAAAAAACGATGGCTCCAAGAGCAAAACTTATTTGATTCTACTCGGGAGTGTGGATTGAGGATTGTGAAGATTTTTTTTCGTGTTCGATTCTGCACAACTTAATTTCTTGCTGAAAAACATTTTTGACCATTTTTCCGCGGTATATCCAGACACTCTGGATTGAAAATGAAGATAAACCCTCCGGAAATTTCAAAGAGGAATGTAGGCAGGTTTTCCGGAAAATTCGTATTTAATTAGGGAAAATCTGTCTCCTTTCGAATGGTTATAGCAAGTTTCTGTATGTGTGTTCGTACACTGAAAAAAAAAAAAAAGATCGGTAGAATTTACCATTCCTTCATGCTGTGTGAAACACAGCGTGAAGGAATGGTAAATTCTACCAATCTTCAAGTCGATTCTGGTGGAGGGATGGTAACCTGTACCAGTACATGGTAACATTTACCTTTCCTCTGGCAGAATTGACTCTAAATTGACGCTGTGTGAAATACACAGAAAAAAATAGATGGTGCTGACGACAGAACCCATTTGTTCACAGGGCTCCTGCAGATTCTTTGTTACACTCACAGAATTTTTCTTTTTTGAGAACAGAACTTCGGTAGTGGGAACAGAGTATTCTGTCCTCATAACGGAAGCTTCTGTGGCTGTTACAAAGGAAATGCAGGAGCCCTGTGAACAGAACTATTTTTTTTCAGTGTACAGCGTGAAGGCATGGTAAATTCTACCAATCTTTTTTTTACAGTGCAGGATGTTTCGTCGTTTCTCTGATGTAAGAGTGTATCTCAATTTACGTATGAGCCCCAGAAAGCTCGGATTCATATGTAAAACAGGGCTCACGAGCTCACGTGGAAATTTAGATGCGCTCTCACGTTAGAGGTACGACGCGACGGTTTACCCGCAGCGCACGGCAGTCATTTCCAGAGTCACTTCCAGAGCCGTGCCGAGGCGACAAACTCATAAGTTTTAGCGTGCAAGTTTTTGTCATCTCCGGGTTGATTGTTCAGATATCATCGCCTCTTCGTCGGATGCTCTCGATCTACAAAGATATATCTGGTTCACGGTGAATATATGTGCTCTCGCATTTCAAACTCACTTATTTTTTTTTCAAACTTTTCGAGATTTTTGAACAGTGGCGTGGCGTGCTTCGCGATATATCGATTGTTATGCTATTTAAACCTATGGGAAAAGATCGATTAACAGGGTGTTCGCAGCGAACACCTTAATGATCGATTATTCACCGTAGGTTTAAATGGCAGAACAATCGATACATCGCAATTCACGACACGCCACTGTTTTTGAATTTGAAATAGATGAAGTCGAGGGATGATAGAAATGCATCGGGAGTTTGAAAAATATGTATTTGCAGTAGTCTAAGGGTGGTAATATACAAATTCAGTTAGTGGCACTAGACAGGCGTGAGGCGTTGTAGAGTGTGCTTTCATCGGGTAACTCTCAAATTCAAAAAGGAGAATAACAGGTAAAAACTTAAGAATCGAACTTAAAATATCACCTTAAGCGCCTGGCCTATTTTATCTAACGTGTTAGGGCTCCGCGCTAAAATATTTTTTCCGTGGAAATTGTTAATGGCTTGTAAACGGTTGTAAAGTGTGCAGTCACCCTTATTTATTTATTTATTTATTTATTTATTTATTTTCAAATTTGAGTGCATTTTTAGCCTCTTCTTCTCTTCTAATGCCATCGTCCATTCCTCTTTGTTTCAGGTTGGTGCTTTTCGCAGCTTTTACCTTTAGTTGTAACATATCACTTTTATATTGCGGTAACGGTAAGTTAAAACATGAGGACATTTTATTCTAGTTTTCCGACAAACTGATGTATGCATTTTATCGGCTGAGATAATACACATACAGGTATAACTCATACAGCAAGAATATAAATCTCAAATGACGAAAACACGATATCAAACATTTTTTGACTGGCAAAAATGACATGCTTAAAAAGGATTTTCTCAACTAATGGGAAAAGCACCTGGGAATGCATTTATGCGTACATGGGGACTTTAAGAAACCCGCCAATGTTACATTTATTACAAATCGATCAGAATGTCACTTTTTGGGCGATGTTAAGATGTATGCGTAAAGTCTCACCCTTTGATGCTCAATCTCTCTCGAGAGAGGTCCTAAAAGAAGTCATGCGCATCTTTTCCAATTTTTAGCACCTCAACACAAAGACACACAGTAAGATAAAACCATGATTAAAATAATCCAATTCTAGTTGTATTCCATATGAACTTTTAAACAATGGTAGTTGCAATCACTGATAGTAGTATTTGTTTACATTTTCATAATTCATAAATCACATCTTGACAATTTTATACCGATACGTTAGTAAAATTGTCGCTCATTCGTTCATGCACCACAATAATTGAATCATCAACATCCAAGCGATTATCCTCGATCTTGTCGTAATTTTATCTCCATTAAATCGTGCTCGATAAAATTGGAATTTTTGTTTCAAAGTTTCTTTATTAAACTAAATGCTTATCAACTAAGACAAAGTTTTAGATACCAAATAAATGGCGTTACATGTAAATATAGGGATAAGATAACATTAAAGAATAAAAGATTACAGAAGGAAGTACCGGAAGGGCAATAATGCATAACATCAGCACTCACTCCTAAGTTCCAAACAAGTTGGAAACTCAAAAAAAAATCGGGAAAAATCATAAAATCGGGAAAAATCATGAAATCGGAAGTGCATCCCAATTTATCAAAACTTTTTGTTCGATGATTTTGCGACAATTCGCGATTTTCTCGTCAATTTATGGGGAATTCTCAATTTTTAATCCGATAATCTTGCAATAAATCGGCGTCAATAAAATCGCGACACACTCCGATCAAATTGCCCCTACGTAACCTACGCAACCTACGTAAATAGCTCTTTCTCAATCATCCTCACTGGAAAAAAAAACACATTGGATCTAGAGTCCAGACTCTTATAAACATTGACAAGAAAAATACTCTTGATTCAATCAGATTTAAGCTTAAATCAAGAACCAAGCCTCTTAATTTGAACGGATTTCCTTTTTATTTAAGCTTAAATCTGATTGAATCAAGAGTCCTTTTTCTTGTCAATGTTTTCGAGTCTGGACTCTAGATCCAATGTATTTTTTTTTTACAGTGCTGCACAGCTCAACGCACCCATAAATAAATGACAATTTATTGAGGAAATTAGGCAACGTTCTCACAATATTTCTTCCGGGACCATCGCTGGGATTGCAAGAACAGCAGGCACGTTCGGAAAGAAGAGGGACACGGTATAAGTTAAGATCGGGCCACACGGAAAAGGAGGTTTGCAAATTGCCCGAAGGGGAGTGAGGGACAAGGGAGCCGATCCGCCCCGCCTCCCCATGTTGCTGCGAATCTGAATTTTTCCCCCCAGCATGGCTGATTCAAGTTTGCATTTTTGCATTCTCTCACATGCCAAAAGCAGTGAAAATGAGATTCTCGCTCCATCGACCATAGAATAGAGTTTCTAATCGACTGAGTTCGCCGTGTCAGCTCGATATCCCCTTACAAAGGAATTTCTGATCTAAAGTTCTTTTCCGGAGTGCATTTTTAAACAGACGAGTTTCGTGTGGACAGAGTTTCTCGCAAGGAAACCGAGTGACGTCAGCTCTGATACTCGCTTTAATGAGAAATCGGGACTGTTGCAGAATTTTTTTATTTTTAAAAGTAATTTTTGGGAAGCACTGAAAACACGAGAATGCCTGCACTGGAAAGAAAAACACTTTGGATCGAGAGTCCAGACTCTCAAACACATTGACCAGAAAAAATACTCTTGATTCAATCGGATTTTTGCTTGAGTCAAAACGAAATCCGCTTAAATTAAGAGGCTTGGTTCTTGATTTAAGCTAGATTCTGATCGAATCAAGAGTACTTTTTCTTGTCGGTGTTTTTAAGAGTCTGGACTCCAGATCCAATGTGTTTTTTTTCCAGTGTGTAATTCTGTTTTTCATTTAACCACATTTAAACTAAGCAGAACAGTTTTAGAGTCGCCAAAAATCCCACCCCGTCTCAAACGAAAAAAATATCGCGCCAACAAATTTGTGGCCCGATACGCACTTACGCCGTTTTCCAAAACAATGTTGCTCGATAGCCCAGACCAGCGGCTCGATTGTGAACTCGATGTTAAATGAGCTTGATCAATAAAAAGCATTGCTAAGATAGGAATTTATAGATCTGGATTATTCGATATCGATTCAACAATAAATTGACCTTCAGGCATTCCTCTACTAGCTAATGAGTTGATCGCCTCTCTACGGTCAAACTCTGCCTCCTCAATTTCTGCAACATACCTCGTACCATTCTGTATTTTCACAAATAAATGATTGTACCAATTGGTTTGATAATTTTAGGGAATTTTTTCAGTGGCACGGAAAAAATTCAAGACAGTTCTTCCCTTAAAAAAAAATAAAAAGCTCATTAAAATCTGGCATGTAACCTTTTTACTTTTCGAGAAATGTCGCTCAAGTAAAGCTCTGTTTTAGTGGGTTCAGTAGATTTCATCAAAAGATGGTAACTACATATACATCCCGAGGTAGCAAAATTCCCATTAGAAAACTATTATGTTTACCAAGAACCTGGTGAGTGCTCTAATCGAAAATTTTACTGACTTTCAGTCTGGCCACACACAAAAATCGACAAAATTTTGGCCAGGAATCGCACCGTCATATTCTCATGAGAAATTTGAATTGTTCGAGCCAACTTTGCAACTTTGGAATAATATTACGTTCCTTCGTCCGGGTAACACAGATTGAAACGGTATTGAACAGGCGACCAAAGCCGATTCTTTTCCGCAAAGTTGATGCCGGGGGCACCTGAATCTAATTTAGTCGGCAAATGTCCTTTATCCCCAATGAGCATTTCCGGAGCCCCTGAGACATCAAACAAGTGTTTCAGCATCGATTCACCTCTTCCTTTTTGGGGCTAGCGCAAGCCGCAACGTAGCCATCTTGAAACGAAATCACACGCTTCTCACTGAAAGTCATGCCGAGGGATTGGTGGAAATTCGAGCGGTTTGGCAACGTAGCATCTTATTGAAATTACAGCCCACAGCCACGGTTTGTCTTCTTCAACCTCAGACGCGCGGTTCCCACCGTCGTTTTTCATACTCACTGCAGAGCCCTCTTACGTAACGGGTTGCCAGTCTGAACGAAGGATATCAACACTATTCTCTCTGCTCTGTTCTAGGTTACCTATACTGTCATGCTAAGAAAAAATGTCATATGAACATTCGAAAGTTGCCAAATTTTCTCAAATAAAACACGTATGCTTGAAGAAAGTTATGCGCATTTTCCCTTAAAAATTTCCGATATTTTAGATTCAATTGGGAACAAAATTGTCTGAAAAATTGGAGGAAAAATATTCAGAATTTCCTTGAAAAATCGTATTTTTGAAGGAAATATGGCAACGGCTAAATGCTCATACGGCGTTCTTTCTTAGCACGGCAGTACATAGGAAGAGCACGGACATGTCGATAGTTTTGAGGTTCGATCATGGAGATTTTAGGGCCTAAAAGGACAGCCAACCTGTGAATTTAAATCAGCCAGAACGATTCATCAAGTTTTTCCACAGTCTTGTAAGCGCTATCATGGGTTTCACGTCGACCGCACTGTGTTTGGCGCAATGCGTGAAGTATTTTCACGACCTTGAAGGCGCTAATATTGTTTCAAGTCAACTGCAGTATTTGGCGCAATGCGTGAAGTACTCCTACAGTCTTGTAGGCGCTAATATGCGTCTCACGCCGACCGCACTGCGTTCGGCGCGATTTCTAGGACTCGCGTTAGAATACTTGCACCATCGAATATTGGGGCTGAAGTCAAATAAGTGCTTTACAGACTAGGGATTGTGACAATTGTAATAAAATATCACTCTACATAATTTGAATTCATAGGTTGGCTGCCCTTTTTATTTAATTATTTTTAATTTTACCGTTTTAATTATGTTTGCAAAAATAAGTGAATGTATGCGAAAAGCAAGTCAAATACGTGCTTTATCAACGACGGATCGTGACAATTGCTATAATAAATCTCTCTGGATTATTTGAATTCATAGATTGGCTGCCCTTTTGGATCCTTACCTAACCTTAAAATCACCGAAATGTCCCTTACTCTCACTATTTATGTACACTACGGCAGGTTGGTAGTGACATTTTTTGTGTTAGAAATTTGGCCGCCTTTTTTGGAACCCGGGAGCTTCATATTTTGCCATGTCCGCACTCTCCATAAGTAGGTACTCTACTCTGTTCTAAGTGAGCCTTTTACAAGTGGTTGAAGCCGGTACGTAAAAACAAAAGTAGTGCATTCGGCTGTGGGCTGGATTAAATGACTTACCCATGATTAGATTGTACAGTTTTTTCTTACCCGTGAGGCCAAAGCCGCCTAGACGAAAGTCGATATGAATGTTTTGAATATTACAAAAACCGAAGAAGTAAAGTAGGATTTAATGTTGTGTTATGATACGGATATGCCAGGGAATCATATTTGTTCTTGTCCAGTTTAATTTTATGCTAGTAGTATATTCACGTGACTTGAATGATAAGTCAGAAATACCATTAATTAAACGGGTAGTTAGTATTTTAAGTATAACTTAAACTCTCATGCAGTCGTGCACCCACACGAACTTAAGACTTGCAATGATTTAATCTCGCGCCATGAATTTTAGTCACCCTGCACGATTAATGATCCCAAAGCTCATGCAAGTCTTAATTAGAAAACTTGACTCCGACTAATCAATAACGATGTGGTTTATTTGCACCTCACTTGATTGCCATATCTCAAGTAAACAAAAATTTAGCTGTCTTGCCGTTGAGTGCGCTGCAATTAATTTTTCGGTAGTTGCGAAAGCTACTCGGCAGTGAAACTACCAGACTATGCGTATGTCGTTTTGCGAAGTTTAAGAAGCTCCAATCCCATTTTATTTTATTTTGGAGAGGAACAAATCAACATTATTCTTTGAAATTTTTACAGAGTTTTTTTCGCATTGAGAAGCAAAAACACGGAGATTTTCAAGAACTGACGTTGAGTAGTTTTCCATTTAAAAAATGACGTATGACCGGAAGTCTACAACGTCGCAAAGCGAGATACATGGTCTGTAAGTTTCTCCGTCGTGCTGTTTGCCGTTCGTAAACACAAAGTTATGTTGAAGATATCACAACTCTTTAATCATTCGCACTCTCGAATGTCAATACGGCGTTTTTCCTTACCAAGGCAGAGTGGCGTGGCGTGTTTTGCAATATATCGATTGATCTGCCATTTAAACTTATGGGAAAGGATCGATAAACAAGGTGTTCGCTATGAAGACATTTATAATAGATTCTTTACCACTCTCTTAGATCGACTCAAGGACGCAATTGAATCGATGTCGATCTTGTTTTTCCGATCGCGATCCAGATCGAATATTTGATTGACGATGGTATTGGTGCCATTCGGCCCTCGTTAGTATCTCTCGATCGGTTCGCGCCGAGAAAAACGATACCCAGCGGATTGGCGCGAGCCGTGTGCAGTGAGAAATTTTGTCGAATATGCCGCGAAATCAGTAATTAGGGCACTAATTAAATGAACGGCCGGCCCCCTCACTTACGTCCAATTAAACCGTTCATCAATTCCGTAACGCATTTGCGGTCTCCGCGGCCGCGAATTCCCCAGCTCGCGGTGTGTTACGGGGGTGGACGTATACATGACAGTTACAGAACGCGCTACCCTTCACGCAGAATGCCGGCCGCGAGGGGTCCGAACACTCGAACAAGTCCCCCATTAATTGGTGCCACTCGCCGATTTTTGTAAACTTGAGGGGGGCGAAAGGCGTGTTAGGATAGGCTAGAATGAAGCTGAATGCCGCCGTGCTAAGGAAAAACGCCGTATGAACATTCGAGAGTTGCCAAATTTCCTTTGATAAATCGTGTATTTTTGAGGAAAATTACGAATATTTTTCCTTTAAATTTCCAGGAACTTTAGATCAAAATACGAACAAAATTCTCTGAAAAATTGGAAGAAAAATACTCACAAATTTACCAGGGGATTCGTGACTTATTAAAGACAATTTGGCAACGCCTGAAGGTTCATACGGCGTTCTTCCTTAGCACGGCAGAATGGTGCTCTAGGGTTTACGAGCGCACTTTGGAGGGAGGCGGTGGGCTCAAAATATTTGTTCGGTAAACAGCCGAATCGACGCGGGTGAATTGCAAAATTGGCGAAGTCTAAAACAACCGGAGACTGAGAAGGTCAACTAGCTTGATCCGGATGTCGTGGTTGTAACCACTAAGTATATCAGGGATTAATTAATTTACAATTCCCAGGAACCTGCATGAATTCCGATGCATGATTTCAGAAGATTTATTTGTTAGGACATTTCATCGTTCTTTTAGAAGTAGTAATTAGTCATTTCGCCAAACGTGCACTTTCAACCATTTGCGCAGAAGCCCAGTAAATCTACATTCCTATTTATCTCCTATGATTTGCATGTTATAAAAATATTCCTAATTAGTATATGTTTTCTTTTTCTTTTTTTTCACGACTTCTTGATACCTTCAACCTACGGGCCTTCGAATTGCAATTTTTGTCCCATTTTTTGTTGGAAAAATGCGATAAATCTATACGAAATATGTCTAGCAAATGTGCGTTGTGTTAAAAGGCACGATTCAACAGACTCAACCAAAATTGGCCCAACACATTGTATTTCTGCCTGTTTTAGCCTTTTTCTGTACATTTTACCGGTGTGGAACTGAGCAAAGGGTAGGCATCTATGAGGGCCACATAGTGTGTGAAAAGGAAATTGAAGAGAAGAACCAGTTTCAAATGAGGACCTGCCTTTTGCGTATAGTTCGTGAGACAGCGAGAAACGGCGGCAAATAAAAACGCCTTCAATGAATTGAATAGGCATAATGAGCTCCTAGGAGGTCGAATAGTGGTATCACGCCCAACAGCACGTCTCTCACGATTATGCATCTTGAACCGTCCGGTTTTGTGGGTGATTTTAACGGTAAACGTTATTTTGTAAAAAAATTAATCCGCCCAGTTTTTGGCAAAATCATGTGTGACTCTTCCTTTCTACTTACTATACGCGGTCCAATGGAGATGTTGCATGTGTGAAGAATTTGCGATTTGACTGTTAATTCTTATGTAGATAAAAGCTCGCGAGAAACACGATGGTGCCACTGGTTTTCTCTGAAATCAACTCCCAGGCTCAAAAAAAGCTCTCAAGTTGAGGCCAAAATGGAGGGGATATCCCACGCTATCCTGAGAGTCCACCTCTATATCAAGACAAACTCTCCATGCAAAGATAGGGAGCAAATACATTAGCAGTGATACCGTGTTTTCAGTTTTGGAGTCCCCAAATAAAGTGGCAGTCCTGTCAATGTATTTGCTCCCTATCTTTGCATGGAGAGTTAGTCTTGATGTAGAGGTGGTCTCTCAGGATAGCGTGGGATATCCCCTCCATTTTGGCCTCAACTTGAGAGCTTTTTTTGAGCTTGGGAGTTGATTTCAGAGAAAACCAGTGGCACCATCGTGTTTCTCGCGAACTTTTACGCAAGAATCAACAGTCAAATCGCAAATTCCTCACACATGCAACATCTCCATTGTACCCCCGCGGATTAAGGTAAAGTTTTCCGCGGATGGTCACATTCAGAAAAATAAATTCGGCAACGTTGGGATTTTTTTACGGAGTCCGTCCTAAGCACGGAGGGAGCGTGAGATTGGATTCGGAGGGCAGCGCGCATCGTGCGCGGTTGATCACGTGCGAATTAAAAGTGGAGCGATCATCTTACCTTTTTTTCTCGTGGCTCGGAGTCGCACCGTCACCGCGCGGCGTTACGTGCGACCCTCCCGCGGCCGGTCCGGTATCGGGAGAGGCGTTGGCTGCGGCAGCTGTCGCGGTATTTGCGGACGATAAATCACGCGACGCCGACATTAAGGCCATCCGTTGCCGGAGCGTGGCCGCAAATCCCCACGTTCCCCGGGAAACCGGTGTCACGACTTAATCGGCTGCTGCGTCCTCAACGAGACGCGGGATCGGCTCTCGAAACCCGAAAATTATATATAGGTTCCAGTCGGATACACTGATAATGGGATGAGTAGTCGTGGGGGGCATAGACGAGGATATAGAGGAAGAGGAAGAGGTGAACAAAGGGGATGGAAAGATGAAGAACAGTGTTCGAAACTCACCTTTGAGTTTTAGGAGCCAAATGGCGGATCAAGCCCGATTTTTAGACGCCATTGAAGATTTTTTAGGGGCCAAATTGACTTTTTGCCTATTTATTACGGTGCATTCAGTGAAAAATTAGATGCAAGATGTTTTCGCAACAGAACTAGTAAGTAGCTGTAACTTGGGGAAGACAAAATCGCAAAGGATGAAATCGTGAAGAATAGAAGAAGCTTTCACTTGTAGTGTTGAAAATTTCGAATAATCACCTGACATGAAAATTCAGATTTTTAGGGGCCACGTTGGCGCAGAGCCTTCATTATTTAGGCGCCATGGCCGATTTTTTAGGCGCATTTGGCGCTGTGAGTTTCGAACACTGGTTGAGCAGTCGTGGGGGGCATAGACGAGGTTAAGGAAGAAGAGGAAGAGGTGAACAAAGGGGATGGAAAGATGAAGAAGGTAACAGAAAAAGAGGTAGGAAAAGAGAACAAGACGTTATAAGAAAGAGAGGAAAAAGAAACAAGAGAAAATGAGGTAACAAGAAAAAGAGGAAGAAGAAAAAAAATAGGGAAAAAAGTAAATTGGAGGAAAATTCAGTGGTGTAACTCTGGGAGAGGATATTTGCAAGGTATTGGAGTAAATAACCATTACCCAAATAAAAGCAAATTACATCGCGGATTTTGGTAATTGTATAATTTTTTTGTATATTATATTTCATACAGTGGCTTAAGAAAATCCATTGCGAAGATAAATTTCCAAAGTTATACCATCAAAATTAATGTCGCAAAAATTGACCTTTGTATGATGATAAGTCATGGGCTTCTATGTAATGCCCTCAGTCACAATATAACCTATGGGATCTTTCTGTGGAAGGAAATATTACGATCCGTAGGGTCGTTGGACATGAAAAGAGCCGAAAATGTTACATTATGGATCGTTTGACGTAATTCCCAAGGTAGTTCCCAACAAAAGCGTCATGTCAGGATAATAGCTAGAACACGTAACTAGGAGGCATGAAAGTCATGCTTGAAGTAACTAATGCCGAATTGCCGAATGACGATGTGTGCGGTCAGTTACCTACTTCTAGCGTTAAAAAACCAAAGCGCCTTCAGTTTCTTTGACGCAACCAGGACATCCGGAGAACACGAATAGTTGCATCCTCTCGTTGTAATCACATATTCATGCTTCGGGCACCAGCCCACGACGAAATTAAGCTTTAAACCGGAGTTTGTACAGCTAAGCCTTAGTTTCTCGATTCGGATACCAAATTCAAAGAAGGAGAAAATAAGAAAAGGATGAAGGAAAAAGGAAGAGAGGTAGGAAATGACGGTATTTCATTTTCGTTTCCTTATCTTTTTCTATTGTTTCTGTCTTTTCCCCTTCTTTTTCTGTCATATTTTCCCCGCTTCCTTTTATTTTCATTTCTTTGTTTCTTCCTAATTTTTCTCTTTTTCTTATCCTTTATCTTCCTCTTTTCTTCCTTCGCCTTTTCTTCCCTCTTTTTCTACTTCTTTTGTTATTTCTACTTTCCCTTTCCCTCTCCTATTTATTTTTTCCCCTTTTATTCTTCCCCTTCCTCTTGTGATCATTCTTTTTACTTTTCTTTAACGCCTTACTCTTCTTGTTTTTTTTCCACTCCTCCTTCTCTTTCTTTCGATTTCTGATGCGCCCTCCTCTGACATATCGTCGCCCTCCCGACGCAAGAAGTAACTACATCTCGGGATGAACCCTCTCGTCCGTATAATTTATCGTTTTCCCGGGCTCATCTCAAAAATCAGTTACGCCATTTTGTCAGCCAAGACGATGTGTTACAAGTCACAAAACTCGAATGTATTCAACCACGGCAAATAAACATCATCTCGCACAGGGACATCTCGCACATTTATCATATTAAATCAATAGATGAAGAGGAGATATTTAATAACTATTAGCAACAGAGAAGGAGAGGTAGAATAACATATATATTAATCATTAGCAATAGAGAAGGAGAGGTAGAATACGTAGAATATCCTGTTAGGCAGGGCACCCCTCGTTTTCCATATTTTAGTTGGAATTGTTATGGATTGGACCGGGGTGGCAACCGCCACTTAGAATGTGAGTACCGTCAGATAATATCAAAGAAGAATATTTTTGAACGCACCTTGGTCCAAAAGCGACCGATTTAATTTAGATGACGATTTGGCGACAGCGTTAAGACCACCACTTCACCGTTTCAGGTGCGGTTTTTGGGGCGGACGCCATGGTCACGACCGGGAACCTCCGGCGCGACGCGACACCGCGACATCTGTCATCAATTCTCACAGTCCGGATCCTTGATCCCCATCATCGCCAATATAATGCGCAGCCTTTACTATGAATCGAGGCTCGCTGAGCGGGGCTCACATCATCCGTTTGACCGAGAATTGAATAACGTACCCTCGGCGGTATTGATGCCCTCGGTTATCCACGCCGATCCCTTCCTAGAACTTAGCACGAAGCTTCGGCGGTAGGAATATTTAGGCGCGTCGAAAAAGAACGATGCATGAATGGTAGAATGTTGCCAGATTTCTCTACCCGCGGTTGAGTGTTTGTATTTAAGAATCGTCCACGGAAAAACATTTAATGTTGATTCAGCATTTGTATTGTTAAACAAATGTGCGGAAAGTATCAAATGCTGATTCTACATGATGAAAATGCTAACTGAACATTGAGTTCTTTCATTTAACCGTAAACGTAGTTGATATAGCATTTTTTTATTGTAAAATCAGGAATTATACGTGTCACACATTTTTTTATTGTAAAATCAGGAATTATACGTGTCACACATTTTTTTAACATTAGAAATGCTAAAGCGTCATTCAGTTTGTTAAAAAAATTTAAAACTTTCTTGAAAAACTCACGCTTTCACTAATTTGTTATTTTTAAAAATTTTAAAAAAAAAATAACAAAATAACAAATTAATGAAATCGTGAGTTTTTCAAACAAGTTTTAAAAGTTTTAATACAGCTTTTACTGTTTTTCAAAAATTTCGATTATTTTATTAAAAATTCAATTTGTTTCTTGCAGTTGAAGCGTTTAGAATCAAAAGCCGCTATCGCTATTGCCCTGTCTAAAAACTGTGCAAGCATTATAATTTTAACATTGAAAGAATGAAAAAGCCTCCACGTTCATGTTTTCTCGTAAATTTTCTGTTGCCAAGTGAGAAAATTTGGAAAATTTTAAAAACAGCTTGACGTTTTGGTTGTTCCTCACCGAAAATTACTATGATTGCCAGGGCCGGATTTACCCTCTTGCCGCCCATGGGCCGCCTGTATTTTGCCGCCCCTTTCTCATTCATTCTGAAACTTTAATAAAAACCATCAAGTGAACGTGCCGGAGGGGGCGGGTTGCATAAGACACATTTACTCGTGTTGGACACATTTTTGCAAAAAAAAATGTGCAAAACGTAAATGTGGTTTAATAATTTTAACTTCCGCTGCCGCGCCGCGCTGACCTCACTGTATTTGGCGCAATGCGTGAAGTATTTATGCACTCTTGTAGGGGCCATGCGTTTCCCGCCGACCGCTGCTGACCGCACTGTGTTTGACGCAATGCGTGAAGTATTCATGCAGTCTTGTAGGCGCCATGCGTTTCCCGCCGACCGCTGCTGACCGCACTGTGTTTGACGCAATGCGTGAAGTATACATGCAGTCTTGTAGGCGCTAATATGTGTAACGCGCCGACCGCCGCGCCGAGGGCTTTTCCTTTCAATCTCAAGTCCTCGTCATCATTTTACTCTGCGCCGCGCCGTTCCAGGCCAAATTGGGTGCTTGGTTTCTCTCTTAACTCGACTAATTAAAGGTGCTGCCTCTTGTATCGCCGAAAGACGACAAAATTAGAAATTACTATATTCTATATACTTTTCTCGTTTGCAATTTTTTGAAACACTTGAAAAAACACATGAAAACACTGTTAAATCGCCTTTCACCTTAATTATAGGAGGATGTAAGATGTGCATAACCTCAAACTTGCTTGCTGACAGCAGCCATCTTGTTTGTTTATTTACGGCCGTGAGAACATCGTGTCAGCCTATTTTCACGCGACCAATGAAAAAGCGGCATAGAAATGGCCATACTCTTTCTATAAAGGTACTCTAGATAATACACCGTCGGCTAAATTTGAAGACGACCAAACTTTTTGTAAACAAACAAAGAATCGTAGAAAAAACGAAAGCTCGGCTATTCTGTTGAGGAGGGGATTGGAGGCAAAGGGTTAAATCACGCCCTCGAATGGGGTTTTGACCTTTTCAAATTGAAAGTTTACCTAGCTTCCCGGCATTAATTATGTGGACTGCCACAACGGCGGTTGCGGTCTATTCATAGAATTGCGCGAGCAGTACTGACAGGACTATGAATCGATCAACGAACCTAATACGTACATAATGTATTAAACTCTGGGTTCAGCACGGACGTTTATCCACCCAAGATCATGAATAAACGGACGAGCCAGGTCTCAGCGGGCCATTAAGCACCGGCATCGCTCAAATTCCTCATTTTGCTTTGTTTTCCAAGCTTGACCCACCCTGGCCGGTAAGGCTGCCGTGCTAAGGAAAAACGCCGCATGAACATTCGAGAGTTGTCTAAATTCCTCCGATAAAATGTTTATTTTTGTGCAAAGTTATAAATGTTTCCTCTTCAAATTTTCAGATGATGTAGATCTAATTACGATGAAAATTCTCGGAAAAATTGAACGGAAAATATTCATAAGTTTTCCTATAAATTCGTATTTGATCGAAGGAAATTTGGGAACTGACGAAGGTTCATACGGTGTTTTTCCTTAGCACGGCAGAAGGGTGGGTCGGCTCTTCCTCTCTTTTCGAGTTTGAAGTAGTATCGCCCATCTCCTTTCTCCCTAGAAAATCTGCATGTTGGAGTATAGCTTCAAAACCGAAAAATTGTTTAGCTTTTTTGTATTAGGCACTAGCAAAAGGAAAACATTGAAAGGTTTTTCGAGGACGTACGGCGTTTTTCCCTAGCACGGCAGTATATTGGTGGAGTTGGAGCTACGTTAGATAATCTGTTATCGGCATGCTTTCGTTGTTGCGTTTTTTACACACAGCAAACACATTTCCAGATTAGAAATTGGCAGAAAAGGGCCGCATGCCGCATCTTACTTAAATGCACCGTTTTCATTGGCTCTCTGAAGGAATCATGCTCCTTACGGCTGTTTCGTCTGAAACTACGTCTTATTCTATTCGTATTCGTCTATTATATTCTTCGTCTATTCTATTTCCGCACTAACGGCTTTCTCATATGTTTCGTTTTCATACAAGTAAGAAGAATTATGGGTTTTTCAACTATTTCAGTGATTTCATCCAAAAGAAATCAGACGAATTTTGAAGGAATCTCGATTTTAAATGGACGATCTCTGCCAAACGGAACTATGTACATTAAGACCTGGGCCCTTAGACCCTTAAGAATTTATGCATAATAGGGCTCACGTCATAGTGCATATAATTCCGTTTGACAGGAATGCGTCCAAATATTCGAGAGTTACGGCTCTCTTCGCTATCACGGCAGAACTTGCAGTCTTTTCGAAACGGCACCGAAAACTACCACCTTAAGTCCCTCAACCCCTATTTTTTTTTTTTTTTTTTTTTTTTTTTTTTTTTTTTTTTTTTTTTTTTTTTTTTTTTTTTTTTTTTTTTTTTTTTTTNGGGGGGGGGGGGGGGGGGGGGGGGGGGGGGGGGGGGGGGGGGGGGGGGGGGGGGGGGGGGGGGGGGGGGGGGGGGGGGGGGGCAACGGCTCGTTGTGCATGCAGGCCGGCGGTGATTTCACGGGATCGCGGAGTCTGCGGGGGTATAATTCCGACGTAAAAACGTAACTTCATTTTTCGCATGAGCTCTGAAGAGTGCAAAGCGTAGGGAAAAAGAGGGCTCAACTTTAAATTCAGCTGTGCGGGGGAATGCGTAGGGGGCATCGTAAATCCTCGACGGGGAATTCGTGCATTGACAGGCATTAGCGGGCGAGTGCGATCGGGAACCGAAAATACCGCGCCACGGCGCAATAATCAAATTTCTGCCTAAGCTGCAGGCTCGGAGCGCTTTGATCTAGATTGCAGCACGGAGCCGACTGACATTCAAAATTGGAACGTGTTGGGCATTTCGATCTACCCCCGAACGTAACGCCGCACTTCGCCTGCCGGCATACAGCTGATCCCAGTGCTTGGACCATGTTGCCGAGTGTCGGCTCTGGCTCTTGACCATTGTAAATTGAACAGGGTGTCTACCCTCAGTGAAACCCGAAAATATCAGAAAAATCGGTCATTTATCAGCAGTATTCGGATGTTCATAGATTAGCTTCCTCCCGCAAAAATAAGTGGAATGCGTGCTTTACAAACGAAGGTTCGTAACACATCACGATTAACTGTGACCGCACTGTAATTAGCGCAATGCGTAAAGTATTTCCACGGTCTTGTAGGCGCTAATATCGTTTCAAGTCAGCTGCAGTATTTAGCGCAATGCATTAAGTATTCTTACAGTCTTGCAGGCGCTAATAAGCGACAGTACTGCTGTGCTGTCATTTATCAGCAGTGTTCGAAACTCACAGGCGCCAACGCGCCAAATGCGCCCAAAAAAATCGGCTACGGCGCCTAAAAAATGAAGGCTCTGCGCCAACGTGGTCCCTTAAAATTGCCCCTTAAAAATCTGAATTTTCAAATTAGGTGATTATTCGAAATTTTCAGCACTACAAGTGAAAGCTTTTTCTATTCTTCACGATTTCATCCTTAGTGCTTTCGTCTTCCCCATGTTACAGCTACTTACTAGTTCTGTTCCGAAAACATCTTGCGTCTAATTTTTCACTAAATATGCTGTAATATATAGGCAAAAAGTCAATTTGGACCCCAAAACATCTTCCAAAAATCAGGCTTGATGCGCCTTATGGCTCCTAAAACTCAAAGGTGAGTTTCGAAAACTGCTTGTCAGGAAATTCTAGCACGTTATATACGCGGAAAAAAATTCAATGTTGATCTAGCATTCATACCGTCGACAAAATGTCCAAAAAGTATTAAATGCCGGTTTTACACACTAAAAAAATGCTAACCCGACATTTAATTTCTTCATTTATCCGAGGACATACCTAGTGAACGTAGCAGGTTTCTATTGTAAAATCAGTTTTTATGCTAGTCGCACATTTTTTCCCCTGGTAAAAATTGGCAGTAGAATCTGGGCTCCAAAATACCATAGACCTACAGCCGGCTGTAAGATTTCCAATAGCTTCTATAGCCGGCTACACAATTTCTTATAGCCTTATTTTATAGCCGATGGCGACTACCTAAGCAACAGCCAGGCGATAAAGTGTATGCTAAGCGTTACTAATTACGAATGCTAGGACTTAGTGAGTTTTTGGACCACTGCTCTCTTTTTGGGCCGTAGTATCTCGATTTATTTTGCGAGGAAAGCTCCGTACTTTTGATGGATCCCTGCCATTCCTAATATATTAGAGCGCCTTCAGTTTCGTATAATACTGTGCAATACCTCTGGTGTGAAATAGTTGCTTCAAGCGCCCGCGTGGCACGCTGCGGCGCGGCAGGCGGGCAGCTAGCGCGAAACGCGCTTTGGCGCCTACAAACCTAACAGGGATACTTCACGCGTTGCGCAATGCGTGAAGTATCCCTGTTAGGTTTGTAGGCGCCAGTGCGTCGCCGCTCCGCTTTGTGTTGGGCTCTAATATTTAATCTGGCGGAGTCAGTGTTATTCAACTCATGATTTTGAAATGTTTGCACATCCTGTATGGATTGTTCTCATTAAAATTGATGAAAAAAAATATGTATTAATGGAAAATATAATGTGTGTTTTGTAAATATTAAGGTGATTCCGTATCAAACTTAATGATTTCCAATGCACACGAATTTTTACACAATTTCTCATAGCCTATTTTGATCGATGGCGAAAAAGCAATAGCCAGGCGATAAAGGGCAAAGCCCGGCGATAGAAACTATAGCCCGGCTGCATAATTTTTTATCGCTTCGTATAGCCCGGCCGTATGATTTTCTCCGCATTCTACAGCCAGATATATGATTTTCTGTAACCGTCTTTAGCCGGCTATAAGAATGCCTATGGTATTTTGAAACGCAGCTCTTATCGCCAATTTTTACCAGGGTTATCATATACATTTTCAAAATTTAAAAATTTTACTTACGTATATCTTTTATAACATTATTATTATCCTAAAATACATGATTAAGCCGTCACACATCACAGACTCAGAAACGTATCTTCATTTGAAAGTTGCAAAAACAACCTTCACAGGTTTTTCTATCGCGCGAAAATGACAGCACAATTTCAGTCCTTTAGCTAATTTTTGTCGGTGATCCGTGAAGTAATCTATAGGATTTTTAAGAGTAAATAACTAATAATTTCCGCGCAATAACACGAAATGGAAAATTGGCAACGTTAACTTGTAGTTCTGCTACGTGCTATCGTCTGGAAAAAGACGGATTATTGATGAGCTGAGCAGATGGATAATCGAAGTAGGAAAATGAAAATGCGTATCTTCATCATAGCGTTTTAAATTTGTCGAAAATAATTCATTATCTTTGAAATATAATCTAATAAAATACAATCAAAATATAATATTATTTTAAACGGGTTGAAATATTAATTTAATCAGAATGACGTGTCGAGCAATCTACCCGAAAATACCGACCGAGCCAAACTCACTTTGAAAACGGCTCAAATCCCCTCCTTTTGACGAGATAGGCAACAGCGGACACTCTCAAGCGTGAATATAGTGGTATAGGGAAATAACTGAGCTGTGCCGACATGTTTGCACCCAATGCCTGAGGAGGGAGGCATGATGTCTTCCTTAAGCGAAGCATAAAAGCTCAGGGACTGTAATTGAATGCGATTTTAACTTTCATCATTTTACATAAGTTCTGAGGTTATTTGATACCGTGCGTTATTGTTCAGGCAATTTCATGCATGCAAATTTAACGAACTCAATTTCTGGAACGCTCTGGAATACAGCTGCCTGCACCTCTCGGATGCTTGCCTTTTAAATGACGTGATAGCTTTATCAGCTTTATATTTGGACTGATTTGACAAAAATTAGCTATGCTTACAGTGGCGTGGCGTGCTTTGCGATATATCGATTGTTATGCCTTTTAAACCTATGGAAAAGGATCGATAAACAGGGTGTTCGGAGCGAACACCTTAATAATCGATTCTTTACCAAAGGTTCAAATGGCATAACAATCGATATATCGCAATTCACGCCACGCCACTGATATGCTACATCTCGCGTTGCCTAATTTTCTTCCATGTCATATCGTCGCTCCTCTGACGTAAGGGCGTAACTTGATTTCTACGTGACCTCTGTCCTCCGTATAACTCTATGCTTGCTAAGGCTCATGCAAAAATCTAGATACGCCCTTACGCCAGAGGAGCGACGATATATGTAGTTCCTTCCATAAAGGCATTCCACTAACGATAGTCCAATGTGTGGGCCGCTCGGAGGTTAAAGTCTCAGAGTAATATCCAGGAAAAAAAGAGAACTTTAGTTCAAGGACACCGCCATCATCCCCAGATGCTTCTAAGTAACTTTACCTAAAAATTTTGTCACTCAACCAAGCCTTTCCCGTTGATCTAACCAAAGGAAAGGAACTCAAAGTAACCCAAAGGAACCATGAAAAAGGAAATTTTTAACTGTGTATATTGCTTAATTTCATCCAAGTTTAGCAGTTTTTGAGTTTTATCTCTTGTGACCCAGAGATTTCATAATTTTCATTGTGATTTAGTCCTGATGTACCTATTCACATTTTTACTGTTTACAGCGTCAAAAATCGCAATAAAATTAATGTCCCTTTTGCAGCGTAAAATAGAATATTAGAGCTCGCTCGCAAGTTATGTGATGGCGTCAGTGCAGCGCCTCAGCGACTCAAATTAGAACTTGAACTGACAATTCGTTTTGCCACCGGGTCTCTAGCACCACTAAAATAAACGGCAGCTGGCTGATTATTGAAATTGATAGACCAAGCGATAGACAAAGAGGACATAATGAGTACGGAGCGATCTCATTGGTTAATTTGGGTTGTACTTATAGACTAATAGGGTAAATTATGGGCTAACTAAAGGGTCTCTCGTGAGTTGCCGTCAGTTAGTATGTTACGTACCTCCTTTGTCCATTGCAATCACCCACTGCCACCACACAAGGACACCTCCTCATCTCTTTTGCCTACTTTGTCTATAGCTTTGTCTATAAATTTCAATAATATACCCGCAGGATCGGTCAGAATAAGGTTAAAGGCCATTTCGCCGGCCTTTATCGTAAACTCTATCACCTCTTGTTACTTAATTCAGGATGAAACCGTTAAAACACGACTTCATTACTGGCAAAACTCGCTGTTCACTGTTGAATAGGTCGTTTATATTCATCCGGACGTGTTATCAACCAATCTCGCCCAACTTTCATGAAACGATCATCTCGACATAGCTCCTTAATCACGGATGAACTTGAGGGGCGGTGATTAAAGGGGAAGTTATCTCTCGGGGTAGCCATCAATCATCAGATAAAACAGCCCATTGTGTATTAATCACTCGGACTGTTCCTACAAGATGGAGCTACTTGCGGCGAACAGCTGTAGAAAATTCAGTAAGCGGGTTAATAGGGGAATCTCAGTCGTTCGGTCAAGTAATTCTCTTTCTGAGCCTCTGCCACATCTACACCTGCGGACTGATTATTGAAGTTTATAGACATAGCTATAGACATCGAAGACTGGGGGAGTATGGAGCGTTCCTATTGGTTGCAAGTGGTGGTTCTTATAGACTGAGTTGGAAAATGATGAACTAACAGTCGGGTCTCTTGTTGGTTGCCGTTAGTTAGTCTATTACTTACCTTCTTTGTCCATCGCAACGACCCGCTTCCACCAGGAATATCCCACCATATCCTTTTTGTCTATCGATTTCAAAAATCGGCTTACTGCCATGGACTTACGAAACTGTAAAAAAAACGGAGCTCTGGTAACATGTTGGCTAGGGTAGGCCGAAACTTTTTGGTTTTTGGAAATCCGAAAACGGTTAGGGCTCACAAGTTTTCATATGACACCAAAAGAACAAGAAAGAAACTCCATCTTCATTAAGGACATGGGTATTGAAGTTTTGAGGACTGAACATTCCAATTTGTCGAGTTTTTTCAGAACGAAATTGCTCACCGCGTCCATTTTGGGTCAAAAATTTTGCAAACAAGCAGAGCACACCTACGTATAATGAGTCAAAAAATCGATTTTTGCAATCATTTTCTTCAATTTGCTTCACATCTGGGGGAACTTTTCGTGGAAAAAAATTGTTGTAGTAACCCTATAATCCAAAAAACCGATTCTTTCAGCAAAATTATACTCATGGGAAAAATCCTCAATCATTGGAGAGGTCAAAAGTTACAGATAGTTTAGAAGTCACCGAAAGGTATTTTTGCAACAATTGTTGTTTAATTAATTCTCTCGCAAAGCCTTGCTAGAGCGAAAAAAAACTCACGGAGTGGGTCTCGTTTCTTATTCTTATTAAGCAGGCTTTTTATGGACAAACATCAAAAAATGCCTCGTAGTGAAATCCGCTTTTGATTTGATTCCAACATTGCCAACACTGGAAAAAAACACATTGCATCTAGAGTCCAGACTCTTAGAAACATCGACAAAAAAAAAACAAGCAGTGAACTCCAACACAATGTGTTGATAAGGCGCGTCATTAACTCGCACATATCAACCCCTTTAGTTTTCATTTACAGAGATTTCAAAATAGGCAAACAGCATAAAAAGAGAATTCACGATCCAACACTGCGAGGTCAAAGACGCACCTTGACGAGACCGTGTATTGTGAAAGTAGAAAGCTATTCGATCGAATTTAAGTTTTTTGATCTGCCTCAAGCAAAATCTTATCAGATTCTTGAAGAAAAGTGCTACGGAATAATTTAAGCGAAGAAAGGAAAAATTCTGTCGAACTCCTAGAAGATAAAGTCGATTTAAAGGTATTTTGGGGCTAAAATACCCAAATCACCGGTAGTAAAAATCCCGTTATATTATTGAAAAGAAATTGACTCGATATAAATGCAATTGCATTAAATACGTCTTGATTTTGTTATTTTAAACGTCTTTCCATGCAAAGAAGTTCAACCATGTCGTTGCTTTATTCATTCATGAATTGAAAGTAAGCAATCTACATCCCGAAAATCTACTGATTTGCCGTAAAAAATTGCAGAAACTTGATATACCAGGTCGATGCACCCACTCGTTGAATTTACCAACCAATTTTGTGAGTGCAAATGTGTAAGAATCAATATGCTATAGTCATTTTGGGTGCATTTATTTTTCATGAAACAATAATAATTTCAATCCCGAAAAACCATCAATTTTCCGTATAAAATCGAAAAAATCAAAATATGTCAACTCCCCGACGTGAAAATTAGATTCTACGTATGTAAAATGTAAATACTTATGTATCGATATGCTGAACAGAACTATGTGTGGACAGTCAGAAGCCCGCGGCAACATTAATTCAACAGAAAAACTGTAAAAATTAGATAGGATTTTAGCCGCTTTGCCCGCCTCTCCTCGCTACTTACAACAAACCGTTCTTATACTCATCTCAAAATTTTTCTCAGAGCTTTGGGTTATTATCAGCTTCCATTTAAACTCCGGTTCGATGGCCGAATCGGCTGCCAAAAAAGCAAGCCACTGTTGAGGGGTTCTATGAGAAATTCGTGATATTATCGGCTCTCAGGAAATCACCCCATGGCTAAAATTGGTGGTATAAATGTTTAAGTGCTTAAAATAATCGTATTCAAGAAACTAAGGAATTAAACTATGGAGTCAATTTCTTTTTAATAATATAACGAATTTACTACCGGTGATTTAGCTATTATAGCCCCAGAATACTTTTAAAGCGCCTTTGCGTTCCAGAATCTCGACGGAATTTTTTTTTTTTTTTTTTTTGCTTAAACGATTCAAGAAACATTGTAGTTAAAAATATAAAGATTTTTCGATTTGGACGTATGAAAAATGTTTAACTCGTTCAGGCACACCGTGTATTGTATGGAGTACTGCTGTTATTCGACCGTTGTCTTCAGGTCAAAATTCTTACAAAGAAGCCCCTTGCAAGAGGCAAATTTTTTGTAATTTCTCCCAGTTTTTTCAGCGTTAGGTATATAAATGAATTGTTTGTCAAATTTTGAGGTCAATTATATTTAATTGTAATTTATACTTTCTTTTTTTCCCCTTCATTTTATTTTTCGTATCGAGGAGTCGAGGTTTTGTTGATTTCTTCGGATTTCGATTACTGTAACTTCTCTTCTATTCGGCCGATTTTTATGAATGAGGTCTCTTTTTATTTGTGTTTTAACGGAGAGTAAGGAAAAAATTGCTAAATACATGCGAAACAATTTTTTTTGAAAATTGGATGAATCCTAGCGTGACGGTGAAATGGTTAATGAAGCGTGAGTAATTGGGGTACGGGTATCGGCCGCGTTGGGACCCAAGGCCCATTGTTCTTCGTGACGCCGACGCAGTGATCAGGAGCGTGGGGACGAGAGGGCTTAGTGGACTCCTGTATGAGCCACGTTTAGCAAATGGTCTAATGAGTCTCGAGGCTCATCACAGATTGCACTTACCACTATCCTGGTGGCCCCGGCTATCAGAGCAAGGAGTACCAACTTTTGAAAAGGATAACAGTGTTGTGGAGATATGTCAAAGCAACGTTGTGAACAAAACGGAGTGAGTGAAATTCTCATTCAAGGAGTGCCGAACTGGTCAGCCATCCTCGAATCAGTTCGCTTGCTTCCGCTTATATATGCATATTTTAAATCAGCGCGCCCCATTCTAAGGTTTTTTTAAAAAAAACCAAGAAACGTAGACTCTTGGTATTCATTACACATAAACTAGCGAGCCCCAGAATGAGAAACAAATTTTAATCATTATTATTGACGGATTAGTAAACTTTTTACACGCTTTGGAAAATCTCAGAAGTTCGCGGTAGTCACTTTTCGGTAAGGAACTAGGGGACTCGGTTATTGTATCGAGGGGGGGGGGTCGAAACGATCGCAAAGGCGGTATACTACGTATACGCGCCAATACTCTTGATTCAATCGGATTTTTGCTTAAATCAAAAACCAAGCCTCTTAATTTGAGCGGATTGCCTTTTGATTTAAGCTTAAATCTGATTGAATCATGAGTATTTTTTCTTGTCATTGTTTTCAAGAGTCTGGACTCTAGATCCAATGTGTTTTTTTTTTCCAGTGAACATTGAACAATGACTGAAATATTGGCAACAAAATCCGTTACCGAGATGGCTAATTGATGAGGGATCAATTAGTCACTGCATAGTCGGCAGGGGTGCACAAATGAAAATCATAATCTGAGATCTGTAGGCATCGTGGGGATTTTAATTACTCCATCGGTTCCTGGAGCCCGGAAGGAAGTAGCTCAATTGAATTAGATCAATCTGAAGAGTAGCTTGCATTATAATTAAAATGAAACATCGTGTCCTTTATTGAATTTCCTTTTCACGGTTTACTGCTCATTGCGTCGCGACCGGTATCCCATTTCCCCCGCCTCCCCCTTGCCCTTCTTTCCCGCCACCGTATCTTCCTATTTTTCGCGATTTGAATAGCTCCGCCGCGCGCCGTCTGAGTGGAATTCTGCCCTCATTCGCTTCGTCGATAGGACTACTGTCGTGCTGAGGAAAACGCCGTATGAACCATCAGGCGTCGCCAAATTTCCTTAGATAAAACATTAATTTCCTGGTAAATATATGAATATTTTTCTTCCAAGTTTTCGGATAATTTTGGTCGCATTTTCATCTGAAGTTCCAGAAAATTTCAAGGAAAAATATTCAAAACTTTCCTACAAAATAAACGTTTTATCGAAGGAAATTTGGCAACTCTCGAATGTTCATACGGCGTTCTTCCTTAGCACGGCAGACTACGTCTCTGCCTTGCCTCGGTAGATTGATGAATTGATATCTTCATTCCAACCGACCGCAAGGAGCCCTCCAATCTTCCAGGAATTTATCGCTTGACTCCCATCAGTTACTGGCAGACGGCACCGTATTGGAGTATCTTTATTAAAAGTCCAGTTTTTCGTTTTACTACGCGGCGACCTTCATTTTCAAAGAAATGAATACTGCCGTACTAAAGAGGAACGCCGTGTGAGCCTTCAGACGTTGCAATATTTCCTTCAAGAAACGAATTTACAGAGAAAATTTTGAATATTTTCTTCAGAATTTTCAGACGATTTTTCGTTGCCCTCACGAAAGAACGTAACTCTATTTCAATGTGGCCAACTCTTTGATCGGAAATTGCACATTGACAAGGGAAATTTTCGGCTTTTCTTACTGAAAATGTCACTCATTATTCGTCGGATTCTATGCAAAAATCAGACAAATGTTGACTAAAAATTGCACATATCGACGGTGAAACTACCAAACCACGTATCTCGTTTGCGGTGTTTAAGAATCTACGCTCACATTTTATTTTTTTGAAGTAGACCAAATCAATATCATTCCTTGAAATTTTCACGGAATTTTCTCCGCACAAAGAGGAAAAATCACAGAAATTTTCAAGACTAGATGTTAAGTAGTTTTTCATTTCCAAAATAAAGTATGACAGGAAGTCTGCGACGTCGCAAACCGAGATACGTGGTTTGGTAGTTTCACCGTCGATATGCATTTTTTGTATAACAAGTTAATTCTTTGAGTTAGTTTGGTGACCGCGGAATGGGACTACGTTTCCTCGCCCGGGAGACGACGAATTACGTCCGCAATTTATTCCGTAATATCTGAAAATTCCGGAGGAAAAATGTACTGAGTTTATCAGAAAGGAACCAATCAACATCAAGTTGAAATTGAGAAAAAGAGGTGTGAAGTTTTAGTCCTCAATAAGACTCAATGTAAAATGTAAACTTTAACCCTTTTTTTCACAAATTGATTTTTCATTCGACTTTGAGCTTATGATAGGAGGAAATATACAACTAGAGGAACTCAAAAACATTCTTAACTCGCAATTTTTTCGAAAATGTAGATTGGTCTGATGAACTCAGTCCAAATGCGCATAACTTTCCTCAAATCCACAATTTCATCCGGAGAAATTCGGCAACTCTCGGATGTTCATACGGCGTTCTTCCTTAGCGCGACAGAATACTGACCATCATGATCGGCTGAATAAAAACTGCACGGTTGATGTTCATACTCGTAAGCCTCGTTCACACGAGGACGAGCGACGGTTCGCGGAACTTCACCGGAACTTTTAGCTACGCGTTGTTTTTGCCCCTTTTCCGTTCGCAGACGGAATACGTTATAACTCGGCTATAATTTATTCCGCCGAAGTTCCGGCCGGGAGTATGCGCGCGTGGACGAGGCCTTAAAAACGTGGATATAGTTCGAGCATAGCACAAGGGGACCAAGCTTTTTGGAAAACAAGAGGTCGCTCGTTAATTATATTTTTTTTTTGTCCCAAAATTTTAGCTTTGATTAACGGTAGGAACTTTTTTATTGGACCTAGCTTTATTCTACCATTTTTTTCCTGGCGGACAACAGCACGATGAACTAGAGACCCAGATATTTTTGAAAAATGCACCAAAATTTAGAAAGTGTTTATTTACCAATCGACAGTAGAATCGTTCTCTATACTCTACCGTGCTAAGGAAAAACGCCGTATTAACCTTCAGGCGTTGCCATATATCCTCTGGCAAATCACTAATTTTCAGGGAAATTTTTGAATATTTTGCTGCCGATTTCTCAGATCATTTTGTTTGTAGTTTGATCTCAAGTGCCTGAAAGTTTGAAGGAAAACTATTCATAGTTTTTCTCAAAAATAAACATTTTATCGAAAGAAATTGAGCAACTCTCGAATGTTCATACGGCGTTTTTCCTCAGCACGGCAGTATAGTGGTGAAGGCTACCGCTAAGAGCCGCTAGTGTAAAGAGTTACCGCTAGAAAGTTACTTTAGTGTTCAAATATTAGATTTTTCGGAGCATTTTGTGCTAACTCATATAATCCATTTGCAGTAATATCGCGAATGAAAGTAGAAGAGTAGGGGAGTAGAGACGATTAAAGTATGTAGAAAGAATCAAGAGTCATGCATGGCGGGACGGGTCGTGCGTGGAATGGCGTGAAGGGAGAAGATAAATATTTTATTTGTGACGGTCGCTGAGTGTATAGTTGTGTTTTTAGGATAGTTAACCGTCTGTTATAGCTTAAAACCGCCCTGATTAATTGCGTTCGATCGGCTATCATATCCGGTTTAGAACCATTCGACGCCCCAGCGTCAAAGATAAAAATCAATGCTGCACATTTAAAAGCGTATTTAACAAACATACATATGCCAATGATTTTGTCTTCAATTTCATGGTCTTAAAATGCACTAAAAGTCATACTTACCGATTTTTTTCTATTCTCGTTCGGGCCTTATGAATTTTCCTGATTTATTGGTTCCACGTGTGGTTCAGAAAACAAAATTCACCACCGCGGCGCCACACTGTGAAATAAGACTCTGGCCAGTTATGAAATTTCTGACCTTAACTAAAAATTTTAATTTATATCTTGTTCCATTATAAATTTCATCGGGTGATTTTGAGCAGGAATTTTAAAAGGAACACCAAAAGATCACTGTTACTCCTTGAAATTTTCTCTCACTGCACTCAAAAATCAATCGAAGTTTAGACAGAATAAGCATGGTTATATTTCTGTAAATAATTGAATGGTTTGAGTCAATTTTGCAACCCTGCAATAAAGTTGCGTTCCTTCGTCTAGGAAACAACAAAATGAACAAACTTAAGCGAAAGAAGCGTGTTCACGTTTTGGCACGAGTTCTGAGTCCCATAATTTTACACATTCATCATGGTTTATTCAGCGCCGCGTCTGGTGAAATGGAACCAAGGCATTCAAGAAACAAGCGACCTATCCTGAAGTTGGCTAGGCAAATGTGTTGATGTCATATCATGTGCTCTTGATTCCTTCCTATGAATTAGAACTTACTCTTTAGTGATGTATAGCCAGCGCCATGAATTCGCGCCATTTGCAGCAGCTGAAGTTTGCAACAGACCCGTTGTTCTTTCGCAAAAAGGCTTCTCTAGTAAAGAGTTAATAAGTTCTTCTCCCAATTCCTATTCTTCTTTTCTCTCTTTTCGTCTTATCCTTATTTCATCTTCTTCTTCTCCTTTTTTTCATCTTTTTCCTTCTTAGTCTTCGATTTCTAATCAGTCCCCATCGGACGTATATCATAATATGAGGGACTCGGAGGACAATAAGGTGCATAGGTGCAGTCTTTGTTATTTCGAGAAATACGTGTTTGAAGTTTTGAAGTTACATGGATCCTTAGGGCGGAAAGAAATTTCTAACTAACTCTTTGATGCTAAAAAATTAGAATTTGGGAGCGAATTTTTAACAGAATATGCATTAAGACCTGTTTTACATGAAATTATCAATACCTCATTTTTTTTTCAAAAACTGCACTAATGCGCCTTATCCTCCAACCTCTTCATACACTGGAAAAAAAAAAAACACATTGGATCTAGAGTCCAGACTTTTGAAAACATCGACAAGAAAAAATAATTTTGCGATTCAATCGGATTTTGCTTAAATCAAGAACCAAGCCTCTTAATTTGAGCGGATTTCGTTTTGATTCAAGCAAAAATCCGATTGAATCCAGAGTATTTTTTCTTGTCAATGTTTTCAAGAGTCTGGACTCCAGATCCAATGTGTTTTTTTTTCTAGTGTTCATATCATGACTCATGAGGCTTACAATATCACACCTTCGTGTTACTTTCGAAATCCCCTATTTAGTTAAGGCCCCATTGTTTGATACTATCCTTTTCAGCGAGCCCCGGGTCTGAAATACTCGATTTGGCCCGACTGAGGTCAAAAAGCTATTAAACTCCTCCTGCTCGACGCCGTTCCTCAAACGGTCAGAGCAGGGATTCTGCCCGAGACGTGCCGCGATAAATTTGACGTGGCTGCGGGCCACGGCTCTCAAGAAGCCGCCCTTGCGTGCAGACGGCGAGGAATATATCGAAATCGATTATCGGCCGCGCCCGGCGAGTGATTCAAGAGCGAAATAGAACCGGGCTGAGAAGCAAGCCGAGTGAACTAATGAAAATGCGGAACAGATTACTGGTTAATGGGCCTGTCGATGAGAAGCCCGGAGCTCGTCAATTATCGAACCTCAATCGAACGGCCTCCTATCGATATACCCTATCTTCGCAATGCTATATATCGAAAGAGCATTCGATCAATCGAAACGGTCTCATCTCGCGAGGGTATCGGGTACATAAGGCTATTACAATTAGACGACTGCTTCGGGTGTTCCTGGAGGCTTTCGCCGAACATTGCTACCGTCATCGTGGTTGCCACGTCGTGTTAAAAAATCAGCGTGCTTTTTACAGAGTCGAATCGGGAATTGTGTCAATTTGGCAATCGTGATCGTCATTGTCGCCGAGAATCCGATTTTCGCGTTTTTTTCACGTAGCCGATCCGGGGGGATGAACGGTGGATATGGCAACGGCGCTTCCAACATGGAAGAAAATCGCGGCTCAGAAATATTCCTTGGGGATGCCAGCATAGGGAATCAAAACATATGTACTCCCTGTAAGAAAATCCCTCGCCCTCTGAAAAGAGGCGACCGGAGCGGTGAGACCAAAGTGGCGGATATTGCTGAAGTTTTTCCCCGAGAGCTGTCTAAATTTAGCCGTGTTCTCCGTCGCAGAGATGGAGAGTGAAATTTTATAAAAATTGATTCTTCTTTCGGTTACCCAAGCGAAAATTAAACGAATGCGTTGCCGAGTTGAGTTCAACACTGAAAAAAAATTCTCGGCGTTTTTACCAAGGTCCGTTGGTACCTTTACCATCTTACTTTTTTTTACCAATTATTGGTAATTGTACCAAGACAGACTGATAAGCTTACCTAAAAACCGGTATTTTTACTGTTTTTTTCAGGTAAGAATACCACTTTTATTGGTAATCAATTCCCGGTAACTTTGCCATTTTATCTCTGTAATTCTACCACAGTCGATAAAAAATATTGGTGTTTTTACCAAGGCCCAGAAAAATTACCGAGAAAGTTCAATAATTTTACCGAGATTTCTCGGTAAAATTACCAATTCCAAAAATGGTAATTTTACCAAGAAAAAATTGGGATCAAATTGAACCCTGAATTCTTGGTAAGTTTACCCTTTTCTGAGTAAATACACCGAGATTTTTTTTTCAGTGAAGTGCGCCGACTGACCTTGTGGGTCCTGGTTGACGATACTGATAAAGAATATTTTATCAATGCAACACTAACGATATTTCTAAACAACAAATGAAAATGCAAACTTTTAGCCAAATAATAGATTTAACTCATTTTTCTGGCGATATGTTACAATTCTATTCGTTGCAAATGTTTATCAAGAACCCCCCCCCCCCATCCCCCCAAAAAAAGTAAAACAAATGTCGTCTGTAAGATGACAAAGTGCAATTAGTTTTATTTGTATTGCTAAGCTTACAATTGGACGCATTTCTGTCAAACGGAACTATGTGTATTATGACGTGAGCCCTGTTTTGCATATGTTCTTATGGGTATCAGGGCTCATGCCTTAGTGCATATAGTTCCGTTTGATAGAAATACGTCCAATTAGTCCAAGTAGTAACTTACATTTACAGCAAATCTAAGTTTTAGTGGAGTCGGGAGCAAAGATGTTAACATAAAAATTTCGGACGAAAACTTCTCTCAGTCAGGAATGAAAAAGATGTATACCACAAAGAGGTCCCTTGTTTCTCAATAAAAAAGAAGAAGAAAAAAATCGTGGTTTCTTTCTTCTAGACTCGATCCAAGTGTCAGTGAACCGACTCTTATCATTAGAAATTCAATTTATTTTTCTCCATCAGCGAAAAGGTGATGGAGGAATTTCGGACTAACCCGCTAATCTTATGTAAAATTTTGCGAGAAAAACGCTCGTGCCTTAAATCAACTTCTAGGCTTAAGAAAACATGATTGTTTTTGAAATTGAGGCCGTAATAGAGAAACGCTCGCGAGAATGATTCGTCCTTTACGTTCAGTCAAAAATTTCAATTAGAGATGAAGATGAATTATGAATTCTGTGGTTTTCACGCAGAAATTTGAATTTTTACTCCCAATAGGATACAAGTCTCGTTACAGCAGCCATTGAGAAGCCATTGTTTATTAGAGCGGCAATGTTGGAGCTCGTTTTGTTTAAGATGAATAGAGGATTGAGTACAAAGCCTGCTTTCTGCTGCCGTGCTAAGGAATAGCACCGTATGAGCATTCGAATATTGCCGAATCGCCTCTTAAAAAATATTTATATCAAAGATGTGTATGAATATTTTCCCTCGGTATGTTCAGACACTTCAGATCAAATTACGACGAAAATCGAATGAAAAATTTTTACAAATGGATCAGTTGCGCTGGTCACGGAATCGTGTTTTGATTTTTGAGTCTTGTGGATCAGCTAAAAATAATAAGATCTGCCCTAGCAGAAACTCTCAAATGTCAATATTAACCGAGATAAGTATAGTAGATAAGAGATAAGTATAGTAAATAGTTGAATAATTATGAAAATTAGTATACCACTGGATAATTTGAGTTCATAGGTTGGCTGCCATTTTGGGCCCCAGGAGCTACATGACTTGATCAAACCTAACCTTCAAATTGTCAAGTTGTCCATACTCTCCCTATAAAGGTACTTTAAACGGACCTACTGTTCCAAAAATTCGTGATTTATCGAAGGAGATTTGGCAACGCCTGAAAGCTCATACGGCGTTCTTCCTTAGGACGACAGCATGGGGGACGTGGGCAGGAGAGGTGGGTCCTGTCGGGTAAATCAATTGGACGTATTTCTATCAAACGGAACTATGTGCATTATGACGTGAGCCCTGTTACGCATGTATTCTTACGGGTCTCAGGGCTCATGTCTTAATGCACATAGTTCCGTTTGATAGAAATACGTCCAATTATTATGGGGGAGAGTGAAAGTTGTGGCGTCTTCGACTATGAGCAAGTTTGATCCTCCTTTTTGATGTGTAGAACTTGGGGGCGGAAAATTAAGAACTGGCTGAGAGGACCCATCTCGAGTGGCAAGTGGCAACTCAACTCGACTTTTAATGAACTTTTCAGGACGGCACTGCATCCGGCGGAGCCCCGGTTGGGTGGCGTATTGATTTTCAGCGCAACATCGATTGTCATCATCCAAGCGGCGTACTTTACGGAAAGTTTCATGAATCAGTTGGGCTGAGTTAAGCACCCGGGCTTTGACCCAGATTTTAATACTTCGCCTCTGTACTATGTCTCTTTCCGAAACGGATGAAAAAATACGTCAAATGCATGTTGACACATTGGCTTAGCGCTAAAACTTGTATACCAGTTTTCCGAGTTGACTATTTATTCTCTCTTTCTCTCTCCTCCTCTCTGCTTCCAATAAATCCTTCTCAGTAAAGGGTAAAATTCGCTTTTCCTAGTTAAAGTTTGAAAGTTTAGAAGCTAACCAGCTTGGTCCACAACTGAATGCAGCTGTTTTTAGTTTCTTAGCCTTTATTATTACGAACAAAATAGTCGGTAGGATTCTAAAATAATGTACATCTCAATTGCAAAGGTTTATAATGTGCAAACAAACTCACTATAAAAAAAAAGGAAAAAAGGAAAGAAAAAAACCAAAAAAAAAAACCGAAGAAAAAAAAAACCGTATCCCTAAATTTTTAGAGGGTAATTTTGGAGGCATGTGAATAAATTCAGATCATGGCGTTGATTTTTTCTATTTTTCGAAAAGAAAATAATATCGCGCGAAAATTATAAAATTTTGTAATTGACACTCACACTTTAGAGGTTCTACCACCGAGACATACTGTTAAACATGAATGACAAGGCAAATAAATTAATCACCACGTAATCAATTCACCTTGTATACTTTTAGAATAATAATTAAATTAAAGATAATAAATAAATCAAAAAAGGGTTAGTGACCCATTCAGGAACATTTTTGCTAACTGTTCCACGGATTAACACGACGAGCAAACATTTCTAGAAGGGCGATCTAAACTAACTTCACCCTTATTTTTTTCAGGCACAAGGCTCGAGACACATTTTTAGAGGCCTCTCGAGTACAACCTGAGTTACTGCCGTGCTAAGCAAGCACGCCGTATGAGCTACCTAACATTGCCAAATTTCCTTCAACAAATCACGAATTTTCAGGAAAATTTGTGAATATTTCTTCTCTAATTTTTCAGAGGAATTCGTTCGTACTTTGATCTAAAAAGTCCGAAAATTTCAAGAAATAATATCCACAACTTTCTTCAAAAATAAATATTCTCAATTAATAAATTTGGCAACATTCGAATGCTGATACGGCGTTTTTACCTAGCACGGCGGAGTGAAAGACACAATAATCACAAGATAAAATGGGAGCTTGGAGGGAGATAAAAGTTCCGACGCGAGTATCCGGGAGTAGCGAACTCTCGCTGATAATAGACAGCGTCTTAAATTATGAAAATCCGGCCGGGGAAAAAACTTGTCCTGACTCTTATTTTTTCGGCTCATCACCGCGAAGACAAAGCAAGAGAATTTTTGAAGACAGCCGCGGCCCCGGTCGCGAGATATGAAATATGTGAATATGCTTACCCTCTCCTCATCCTTCGAGGCTTAGGACACGCCCGCCTTATAAAACCGCCGGCCGGAGCGCGTAACTCCCCCTGGAACGCGAAGCGCACGGAGTTAAACCCGCGACAGAGCTCAACTCCCGCCGCGCGTAAGTTATTTTGCGGGAGGGGCGGTAAATTCTGTGGAGGGTCTTAATTCTTAACTGCTGTCAACTTCAACGCTGACATACGGCGGCAGCGGGAGAGTTCGCGAATGGGGATTTTCCCCCGGCGAAATAAATAGCACAAACAATCGCTCTTAAACCCCCTCGCTTCTCTCTGCTCCTTGACCAACGCCGGCGGTCTAACTTTTCTTTCGAATCTGCGGGCTTTCGTTCGGGATACTTTCACGCTTGAATTCGGATATCGCTCTTCGTTTTTTCCCCGCTCTAAATTATTTATCGAACATTCCGGGAGCATTTTCCTCTATACGATTACGAGACTCCCCGGTTGTTACCGTATATATCATGATAACGTGATAGCCCCTGTCCTGTGTCCTATCGACTCGCTTTTTTACCTTCTCGTTTTATGATACGACTGGATTCGGGAACGTAAAAGATTTCTCGTGGTTTGGTTTTTAGTGGAGGAAAACAATATTGAAATTCTGGCACTTATACAGCGCACTTTCAACGATTCCTCTGCTCAAAGAAGGATGTACAGAAGCGTTTTTATACGTAACTACCTAACTCACTCAGGGGGGAATATGTCTGGATCTGCGTTAAAGAGCATTAACAAAAGGATGAAATCTTACAAGCTAGGATCACGTATCAATCGAAATTTTCAAAATCGCCTTGTTCTTAAGAAAGAAAATAATTTCAGAGCACTAGTCACTATAAAAAAGAAAAAGAAGAAGAAAATACTTCTGAGGGACTGGTGGAGGAAATATTTTTTAGCGTCATGCATTTTATAAGAGGAGGTTCACGTATGCGTTACGAAAGGTTCGACTAAAAAACAGGGGGAGAGAACATCTTTTAGTAATCGACCTACTGCATGATACTTGAATAATGTAAATGAGGAATACGTATATTCATAGAAATTTAAAAATACTTTTTTGGCTATCAATATGTTTAGACATGGTGGCACCCGCCATACCCATTCCTTCTTCAATGTCTTGCAACGTCCGTTGATGAATTTTTAAACAAAAGTCATGATAAAGAAAATCACGGATAACTCGTGGAAAACAAAGTGTTACCTAGGGGTTATCCTCTAAAATTGTGGTACAACCCCAATTAGTTAGATGATATGGACATTTCCAATTCATTTTTGTAGTACCGCAACTCGAGTTGAGGTCATATTGCAACTATTGGGTAAGTTACCTAATTTACTGGGGCACTATCACAATCAATTGGAAATGTCCAAGTGGAGAATTACCTCTTTTAACTCTTTTTTTTCGTGGCCAGTCGTTTCAGGACGGTGCTATAGAGAGACTCCTCAAATATCTGCTGGAAGGGGAGAGGGGAGGTGATAATCTTTGGTTTCCAATAATCTCAAACAGGAGAGGAAAATCACTAACCCATATCTCTTTTTTCTCCGTGCTCTGTCGTGCCAAGATGGCGCTATGGAGAGACTCCTAAAATATCAGTCGGACGGGGAAGGAGGGGGGGGGGTGAGAACCGTTAGTTTCCAATGATCTCATAAAGGAGAGAAAAATCACTAAGAATTGTTTCCTCATCAAGTGAAGTCAAAATTTAGTAGCCGTTTCTAATAGAACCTCATCTCATCAGCTATTCATGAGATTCACAGACGCAATTTGGAGCGCAAGGATTTAATGTCATGGAGACTCGATTATCGATATTTCCCCATTAGGAAGTATGGTAAAGAATCGATTATTAAGGTGTTCGTTGCGAACACCCTGTGTATTGATCCTTTTCCATAGGTTTAAATGACAGATCAATCGATATACCGCAAAGTACGCCACGCCACTCTGCCTTGGCAAGGAAGAACGCCGTATTGACAATCGAGAGTTGCCAAATTTCCTTTGATAAAATGTTTAATTTCGAGGAAACTTATGAATATTTTTCCATGAAATTTTCAGAACATTTAGATCAAATTACATACAAATTTATCTGAGAAATTGGTGGACAAATATTAAAAAAATTCTCTAAAAATTAGTGATTTTCCAGGGGAAATCTGACAACGCCTGAAGGCTCATACGGCGTTTTTCCTTGACACGGCAGCACTACCGTTCTAAGGAAGAACGCCGTATGAACCTTCAGGTGTTGCTAAATTTCCTTTGATAAAACAGGAATTTCCTGGTAAACTTAGGCATATTTTCCTTCCAACTTTTTAGATAATTTCGTTCGAAATTTCACCTGAAGTTCCTGAAAAGTTTTGGGAATTATATCAATGACTCTCCCCAAAAATAAACGTTTAATCGAAGGACATTTGGCAACTTTCGAATGTTCATACGGCGTTCTTCCTTAGCACGGCAGAGCACCGGCGCACATTGGATCGAGTCAATTAGAGAGGTCGGACATGATATTTTTGACTAAAACTGCAAATTTCGATGTTCAATTTGACACATTTTAAATTTCAAGGGGTGTTTCTGAAAGAAAATTTGATAAAAAAATCAATGGAACCACTTTTAAGACCTCAAAATTTTGTAGGAACTGAGTTATAAGCGTTTTTTTCTTTTTTTTTTTTTTTTTTTATTNGCCGTTTCTAATAGAACCTCATCTCATCAGCTATTCATGAGATTCACAGACGCAATTTGGAGCGCAAGGATTTAATGTCATGGAGACTCGATTATCGATATTTCCCCATTAGAAAGTATGGTAAAGAATCGATTATTAAGGTGTTCGTTGCGAACACCCTGTGTATTGATCCTTTTTCATAGGTTTAAATGACAGATCAATCGATATACCGCAAAGTACGCCACGCCACTCTGCCTTGGCAAGGAAGAACGTCGTATTGACAGTCGAGAGTTGCCAAATTTCCTTTGATAAAATGTTTAATTTTTGAGGAAACTTATGAATATTTTTCCTTGAAATTTTCAGAAGATTTAGATCAAATTACACACAAAATTATCTGAGAAATTGGTGGACAAATATTCAAAACATTCTCTAAAAATTAGTGATTTTCCAGGGGAAATCTGACAACGCCTGAAGGCTCATACGGCGTTTTTCCTTGACACGGCAGCACTACCGTGCTAAGGAAGAACGCGGTATGAACCATCAGGTGTTGCTAAATTTCCTTCGATAAAACAGGAATTTCCTGGTAATCTTATGCATATTTTCCTTCTAACTTCTTAGATAATTTCGTTCGAAATTTTACCTAAAGTTCCTGAAAAGTTTTGATATAATATCAATGACTTTCCCCAAAAATAGACGTTTAATCGAAGGACATTTGGCAATTCTCGAATGTTCATACGGCGTTCTTCCCTAGCACGGCAGAGCACCGGCGCACATTGGATCGAGTCAGTTAGAGAGGTCGGACATGATATTTTTTACTAAAACTGCAAATTTCGATGTTTAATTTGACACATTTTAAATTTCAAGGGGTGTTTCTGAAAGGAAATTTGATAAAGAAATCAATGGAACCACTTTTAAGACCTCAAAAGTTTGAAGGAACTGAGTTATAAGCGTTTAAAGTTTCCAAATTTTGTCCGACTTCTCTTATAGACTCGATCCACAGTGCGGCGTCGACCCATTTTATTCCCACTCTCACGTCCGAGTTAACCAGTGGCGTGGCGTGGCGTGAATTGCGATGCATCGATTGTTATGCAATTTAAAGCTATGGTAAAGAATCGATTATTAAGGTGTTCGCTCGAACACCCTGTTTATCGATCCTTTTCCATGGTTTTAAATGACGTAACGATCGATGTATCGCAATTCACGCCACGCCACTGGAGTTAACGAGTTCATTTTTGCGCATCTGCCTGTGGCGCGGATATGACACCTCATCGCGGAGAGAGACGGAAAAATTTCTCTAATATTTTCGCGCTTTCGCCAAATTAAAATGCACCGGGACCGGTGCGCCGTGGCAGGGGAACGCATAAAGCGCCGGAATAAATTAGATCCGCTCCTGGAAGACTTTACGTCGTAAAAAGCAGCTGAAATTGAATCGTTCCGACTCCTCCGGGAATTCATCGTCCTACAAGGTTGCGTGCCTCAACCTGGGTTTGAGCGCGACAGAGGTAATGCGACAGCCCGGATTTCACTCAATAAAACCGGAATGAAGGCGACGTGTGTGTCGCGTGTCGTTGGCTCAAGTTCAAAAACTTGTACTTCAGTTACAGCGTTCCGAATATTTTATTCATGTAGTGCCTTTTCTTAGGATGATGCTCTGACACCTTCGCTCGGAATCGAGCCATTCCGTGCAGAAACAACGAGGGAGTTTTGCAATGATGTTCGGTTTGAGGGAGCTCGTGCCGATGCTGTTAAAAATCTGGGGGTTTATTTCTCTGCTACCTCTAGTTTCGTATCTGTCCCATTCGGCGCGAGGTAGAATGGACCGCGTTAAACAGAGAGAAGCTAGAGTCCCTTTATACTGAGAGTCAAGACAACCACCCCTCATGGAGTCACAAACGGGAATAAAGATTACACAAATTAACAGTTTTTTGTAATCTTTGATCGGCCCATTCTCAAATTCCTCTCTCCGTTCTTTCTCTCATCCCGTTTGTTCCTTGTCGAACCCGTTATTTCCCGGTCCATTCTAGATTATAATCTTTGCAATCGGTGAAAAAGTAATTTTTACTCCCGTTTGTGACACTAAGGAGGTCTAAAATACGGGAACCAATCAGAAATGAATTCACATTGTCTTGACTCTCAGCATTAAGGGACTCTAAGAGAAACCAAACCGCATTAGCTGTTGCCAAATTTAACCGGGCAATTCAATTTTTTACAAGAGAACGTTTGTCCGGATTTTTTTTGAAAATTTTAAGGAATATGCTTCGCAACATGCAGAAAATTTACTGATTTGCAAGAAAAAAATCCGTGCAGCCGTTTTCATGTAAAATATTGAATTGTCCAATTAAGTTTGGCATTAGCTGTTGTAGCTTGGTTCCTTTCCACTTAACGAGGTCCAATTTAGGATGATGGCTGCTGAAGATCCTTTGATACGTATAGGTAACATCTAACTGATATTTACAATCCGGATATGGTTATTTTTACATCTAGTATAATTTTATCTGTCATCTGGATGCTAAAATCAACCATTGTTTGGAATTTTATCATCGTATGTTTTTTACTATACCAATACTAGGGGGCTATGCCCCCTGGCCGCTACGCGGCCCAACCCCCTGAAGGCGCTCCGCGGCCCTATTTTTACCCTCCTATCAGTGTTAGTTTTATTTTTCCCCTAAAATATTACGAAATGAGGTATACTTTAATTTTAAACTTTACTTAAAATTACTTTAAAATTAAAAGGACGCGTTTTGGATTGACTGCTTGATGAAATATTGCTGTAAAACAATGATGCTGAAGATTTCATGAGTCGGGGATCGAACCCACACCGAGTTTGCAATGTGATCGCATTCGATCGAAGTCTTAGACGATTCGGCCACTGCTTGATATGATGTTCTAAGTGCGAATCTTGTGTAGATAAGTGTAGAGCTGATGCGCAGGCTACACAGCTACTGCGCAACCTCCTCGACCACTGCGCATCCTCCCGCGCATAGCGGTAGCAGTACCCGAGCATTCTGTAAACTCACTCACTTTTATAACGTGATTTTAAAAAAACCTGGGTCCTTTTTCCAAAATCTGATTACAGCGGGCTCATCTAGGGCCTATTACCTGTCGATTTACGCAAAAATCATGGAAATCGGCCCGGTAGAACGCTCAAAGGAACTATGACAAAAAGTATAAATTTACATTGTTTAAATGGGAGAATTCGCAACTTTACCACGTAATATAAAAAAACCTGGGCCATATTTTGAAAATCTGAAAAGAGTTGGCTTATCTAAAGACAATTGCCTGTCGATAGCCGCAAAAATCATGAAAATCGGCCCGGTAGAACGCTGGAACTAAGCGTTACCAGTTTCGCAAAATTAGGAGGTCTTGGAGCTTATAGTATAGATGGTTCATTCCACCTCCAATTTTCGCGCAATGATGCTTAACGCTGTCCAAATAACGTGTAGCTCAAATCAAACGGAAGTCAATGACGTGCTACGTTACTGTAGTTGCTTTCGTTCTTTTCATGCTTTCATAGTTTTCCTGGGTGCAATGTTTCATTTTCTCTCGGAGTCCCATCACTTCAGCCCGTAGTTGCATACAATAATACTTTTTAAGTACCGACTCTAACTCTGAGTTCAAAGCCTATTTCTGACGGTGGAAGATGATATGGGGTAATTCGTGAGAATAGTGTGAATGCGCTCTCAACAAGTCACGATATAATACAGGGTGGTGGATAAGTTCAAACAGTCAAATCTAAGGAGCGTATTCTATTGGTCAAACTAAGACTTTTTCCATCTTTCGAGCTTTTTTCAACGTGCTTCTTCTTAGCGCTACCAAGCTTGTATTTTAACCAAGTTATTGTTGGTGAATGATAACATGGATATGGTTTAAAAATATATATAGATTTCTAATATACGCTTATCACCCAAAATGCAAATCTTAATGGTGTTGTTGAACAAAAAATTTAAAGACACTTGCCTTCGGAATACCGTTAAATGCAAGCTTGATTTCAAAATTATTATTTTCCTCCGGTATATCATGAGAAATCGTTTCTTCCTTTAATATTTCCATGTTTCACACACAGAGGGTACACTTTGTGTTTTTACATCTCTTTGCATCATCCAACTCCCATTTAAACGTGTCACTCTCACGAGAACTCCGAGGCTATTTTTCTCCACTCACTTCAAAGTGTTTACTCGTCTTTGTCTGATATTTCCTCGCGAGAGTGTATAAAGTAAATGGAGATTAAAGAGAAATATCAAAATACGGCCTGGCTTCCTTTTTGTTAGTAGCTCGGTTGTCACTTCCTGTATTTTAAACACCTGCTATGTTATCGTGGTTGTGATGAACTAACTTAGCCACTTGTAGCAATTTAATGGGAAGTAGTGTAGTTCAGTTCGCTAATGGATCTATTGCACGCAAGAGATATACAGCCAACTGAATAAACTTTCTAAAGGTAAATTCGCTTGAATATTACGCACCCAAATTCGCTCATGCCCTTCTCTTTTTAGTGCTGCCCAACTTTAATATATTATTTGAATTCCAATCAAATTTGCCATCGCATGATTCCTATCTGGGAATCATTTTATTCTCTTCATACCATGTATTTGTATTTTATACTTTAAAAAATTGATACTTACTTTTTTTGTGTGTTGCAGGTATGTTGAATGGAAGCTTCAGAATATTTCCTGGGCAAATATAGTCCAAATTAAAAGATGTAACAACAGTGAGATCATCCCAAGCTCTAATAAGGGCTTAATATCATGATGCATCATAAAGTGTTGAGTTTTTGCTGGATTTCTCCTTAATTTTTGCTACAATGGGTATGTTGCAGGCAAGAGATACAGCTAACTTAATACACCACCTAAGGGTAAAGTATAGATCAAAAATCACGTGGGGCACAAAAAAGTCTGAAATCAACTCCTTACTGCGCAATCTGCGTAGTTTGTAGCACGATTTTTGAGCGTTCACCACGTCTCTCTTATTCAAATGGTACATAGTATATTTTTTGAGTGGTTAAACACAATCGCGATAGACTATTCATACGATTACAGGTCATTGGCTAGGCGACTTAATTTGAAACGGACTTTAAATATCCAATGTCTCCTCAGAAATTGATGAAAGCTTTGCAGTCTATTTATTTGATCCTCTCGCAGTTTCTTTTTCCTCCAAGCTTATAAAAATTCCAGTTGCAAAATGAATGCGAACTTTGCAATTAATGTAGACCCTTCCATTAAATGCTAAATAACAACGCGAGATTTTATTCAAGTTGGGCGTCTAAATTAATCACCTACAATCCGAGTTGATTTAATTATTCTCCGTCTTTCCTCTTTTTCCAAACGAGTTCGTGTTATCTTTTTCCCAAGCAGAAGTAGGATGTCTATTCCTTACAGATTCAAATCAGAGCTTATGCCAAATGCAAAGTTTTCTTTTCTCTTTGAAGGAGCTCAAAAGTTAGATCCTTTGAAAGAAATTGCCCTATTAGCTTTGAAGTCACTAATGGAATTTTTTAACGATTCGCCGAATCGAAAACTTGGCAGATTATTCCAATCGATTCTGCATGCATGAAGGAAACTCTCTGTCTCTCTCCGCTTCGTTCGGTCTGTAAAAGGAGTGCTTACGTCGAAGGAAAGACTCGTAAATACTCATTTATTCTTGCTTTCTTATTTTCCAGAATTGCACAGTATAGTTTTGGTGACAACCGACAAGAGAGGGGAGGAGGGGGGGGGGTTGGAATCGAATGCTTCGCGCCTCAGGCCTCAGGCTTGTGAAATGGCGTGCTTTTCGATGAAATCGATTGATCTGCCATTTAAACCTATGGAAAAGGATCGATAAACAGGGTAATCGCAACGAGCACCTTCATAATCGATTCTTTGCTATGGTTTCAAATGGGGAAATATCGATAATCGATCAATCGTGCCTCGCCACTGCCTCATCTTATAATTTTAAATATGTTATAGAGTAAGGTTTAAGTTTAAAAAAGCGGTGGAAAAAAAAGTCAGCCTACACTTTTTTTTTTTTTTTTTTTTTTTTTTTTTTTTTACGTAGACGCGTTTTTAAGTTCCCCGAAGAAAATGAGCACCGTTGGGATGAAAAAACTGGCTTACCAAATTTTCAACTGTTAGTTTTGAGAAAACTACACCGCCACTAAAAAACAATTAAGTATAGAAAAACGATTATTATTATCCTTGCTTTGACATCAGAAGCGCTGAATAAAGGTATCACAGATCAATCTGTTCTAAATTTGTTAGGCACCTCTCCCTCTCCGCGATCTTGTTGTTGATCTGCTGTGGCATTTAAACGCATTATGCCTCTAGCATACTAGAATTCTAGAGGCAAGTTGAAATCAACAAGCGCTTCCTGCATTGGCGGATCCAGCGAACGGGCAACATTGTCTTTTCTCCACTTAAATCTATGGAAATGTATCGATTCTTGAATTGGCTTGGTGCTTTGACAAAAATCGATTATTTAGCATAGGTTTAAATGGAGGAAATTCAGTGTTGCCAGATTGCTGGATCCGCCTCTGGCTCCCTGTCGGCTGAACGCTTAAAACTCAAAGGAAAGCATAAATCAAGGGAAATCATAAATCAAAGAATAATTTGAACACCAGAATTCACTAATACCCAAGAACAAAGTTAGAAAAACAGGAAATCGACGAGGACTGAGATTAAAAGTAGAATTTTAAGGATGATCAATTCGGAAAGTTTATTCATGAATCATTACTTTATAATTAATAAAAACACGCGATTGTAAGATGAAAAACATCAAATCTCAGACTACTTTATCGCAGTTTACACTCTTTCAGATCCTTCTAGCCCTATCAGTGGAGCCATAAAAATTCCTTCACTTAGCCCAGGACTCGTGACCAAGTATAAATTTTGCCAACCGTCACCGCGAAGTTATAAACGAAAGAATTTTGCACTGGTTAGAAGATAAGAGCGCATTCATCATAATCTAAAATTGAATTTTCCGACTCGGAACTTTCACATGGCGCTCCCTACGTTTTGCTCTCACGTCCTCCCTATCCTTAGCAGCAACGTGTACTCGTTCCATACTGCCATGCTAGGGAAAAACGCGGTACAAACATTCAACAGTTGCCAACTTTCCTCCGATAAAATGTTTATTTACGAGGAGAGTTACCAATATTTACTCTTGAAATTTTCAGTTAATTCAGATCTGTTTGCGAATAAAATTCTCTGAAAATTCGGGAGAAAAACATTCTCGGATTTCCTTGAAAATCCGTATTTTATCAAAGGAAATTTGCGGCGATGTTTGAAGGTTCATACGGCGTTTTTCTATAGTGCGGTAGTATACTCCTGCAGGCCTGTCCAGTCCATTCTCCGCATTTTCTTTCATCTCATCCGGGCAGAGTCGCTTTGAGAAAAATATAATTGAAATCTAAATGACCGTAAATTAGTTCTGCTACTTTTTTCTTCTGTTTTCATCCCTCAGCCAAGGGGGCGGGATGATATTTCAAGGCGCCTGCTTTTTTTCATCATGTAAGCAGCCTTTCAATGGTGAAACTGCAAAAACGCGTAACTCAAAAAAAGCGATTTTCCGGAGAATAAAAGTCTATGGATGTTCCTTATTTCTTAAAGGAAAAAGAACCTAAAATTATCCCGTACCAATGCTAAAGTATTGCTTTTTACTCAAGTTTTGTAAACATGTCCCTTTTTTAACGAATTCTTTAATGCGTTTTCAAATCTCTCTTAATGATATTTTATTAGGGGATAGTCTTAAACTAGCAGTCCCTAAAGTCCCATCCTCCTTAGTCTCTAATCAAACCAGCCGAAGGTATAACCGTTGTTTGAGACCCTCAAACTCGAGTCACCTGGCCGGGAATTGAACCTGGGACCCTCCGATTATGAAGCAAACGCTACAATCACTACACTCCATCGGGCCCTCCTCGGAGAAAAAAGCTGTTCCAGGAAAAACCACGAATACGACGCAAAATCTCGAGAGCCACACCGCACTGTGGAACGAACCGTTCCGAGATGTTGGACCTGAAATTATGTTTCAATAAAACTGATAATTTTTATCTTTATTAGGTCTCATTGTAGATGCTAAGCGGTGAATACTCCTTTCAGTGCATTATATGAAAAAGCAGGTAGAGTAACTCTTAAACTTCCAAGATTTCGTATTTAATAAGATAAAAGCTCTGAAAGTGGCCAAAATTTGTCCAACTTCTCTCATAGACTCGCTTTTTTGTGCTTCGGGCCCCCCCCCCCCCGCACAGTGGAGCGAGTTAATAGGAGAGGTCGGACAAAATTTGGAAACTGTGAACGCATATAACTCCGTTTTTACAAATCTTTTAGGTCTTAAAAGGAGTTTAATTGGCTACTAAGAGCACCATGTAAAATTTAAAATGTGACTAAATAAACATCAAAATTTGCAGTTTTAGTCAAAAATTTCATATCCGACCCCTCTGATTGACTCGATCCACTGTGCGCCGCACCGCCAATGCCACCACCCTTGGACGTATGTGTTGATAAGGTGGCATGAGGAGCTTGAGCACATGAGGTAAAATCATACAAATCTATTTAATTGATTTGTCGAGAGAGGAGGACGGTGGGAGGGAATCGCAGGAGAGTTTAATCGAGAAACTCCCGGTAGCTTTCTGTCAAGTTGACAAGTCTCCGACACGGCAAACAGCCAGCGAGGTTTACTTTGAGCCCTTTTGCGAGCATTGAGATAAGTAGAAAGCATGCTTCGATTTCAGCGGTGATAGCGCGGAAAGTTTAATCAAGGAGTGAACTCCGGCCCGGAACAATCTGAGCGCGGAGAGCCCGATCAGTTGTTTGAACATGTTTTTTATTCCGCTCCCCATTTGTTTGAGGCATCGACTTAATCTGCAAAAGTGATGAACGCAGGAACCTTTCGATGAAGGGAGGGAAGCGAAAAAAGTTCCGAGCTTTTGTTGTTTGCGGCGTCAAGGAAGCACCGTGATTATGAACGGCTGTGACCCTGGAAAATTTAGTAATGTTGTCGTTTTTTAGACGTTATAGAAATTGTTTCGACGATGAAACTCCGAAATCACGTATCTCATTCGCGGTTTTTTAAAATATCTGCCTCTATTTTATTTTTTTTAAAGATAGAACAAATCAACGTCATTCTTTGGAGTATTCTCACAATGTTCTTCATTTAGAAAAGAACAATCAAAGAGGTTTTTAAAAATTACCGTTGATTGGTTTTTTACTTAAAAAATAAAGTAGAACAGGAATTCTGAGACGTCTTGAACTGAGACACGTGAATTCAGAATTTCACCGTCAAATTTTGCCTCCACGCCACAGAATCTCCTACCTTGAATTGTTGTCTACCAGAAAATTATTAGGCCTTCGTAACTGAAAATGTAAGTGACATTTGGATTGCATTTTGCAAAAAGGAACCATTAGCATTGCAATGTTGCTAAGATTGTGCAACTTCTTTTGTCTTGGAGAAAAAACCCCATTATCCATTAATAGTTTCTATTTTACTCGCTAAGAACTGTAAATTTATGACAAAAATTACCATCTAAATTTCATAGTTTTTCACGATTTCCGCAATTTTATTGCAATAGATGAAGTTGCAGAATCTTAGCATCATTGCAATGCTAGTGGTTCCTTTTTGCAAAATGCAATCCAGTTCATATTATTTTCTTGTCATTTCTAACCAATTGTTTATTTAAAATCCTCCTATAAAAATTACCCATTTGCTATTTACGATTCTAGCTGGAGCGCACTTCAGCTATGTATTCATGACTGCAAAAATGTCAAAGGAAATCGAAAAGCCCAGCGTGCATGAAGGCTATTTCAATTGTAATCTTCCGTCGCATTTGTAAGGCGCAATGATACAACTATTTGAACGCTCCGGAATGCGCGAGGTATCACGCTGCAATTGAAGGCGTTTTCAAATCCGCCAAGTTCCTATACCCGGATTATCGTTTTGCAAAGTTCCTATTATTATATTTTCTTCCATACCACTTGTTTATTTTTAATCCTCGAATAAGAACCACCCATTTGCTGAATACAAATCTCGCTGGAGCGCACTTCAGCTATGCATTCACCACTGCAAAAATGTCAAATAGTCCAGGCGCCTGGTAGCTAAAAATAAGGCTACCTGAAATTTCGGGTACACAGCGATTTTTTGGGGTTACTCTATGTTTTTGGGTCGCTGAATCCGAATCTGAAGTTTCCTACCGCGTATCTGGTGAGCATTTTCCGCTTTTTTGATAAAATGGCCTAAAAAGGCCTTTTATTGCGGTTTTTTTGATATAGCGGCTAAGCATGAGAAAAAGTCCCGGATTTAGTTAATGCTTTGAATAGCTGACATAATTTGGAAGAAAATGGTGCATACATATGCTAGCTTTGCTTAAAAATTGAAGAAGATACAGCATCGTGAACATCGCGCCTACTCACGTTTTCGCAGCGCACCCGTCAACGCGCGGTTCGGCTCGCCGCGGTCCGTCAAGTTCCGAAGCGTTCCGAAATACCGAGTTTCGAAGTTCCTCACTTTTTGAGCAAACCTGGCATATGTATATACCATTTTCTTTCAAATTACGCCAGCTATTCGAAACATCAACTAAATCCGGGACTTTTTCTCATGCGTAGCCGCTATATAAAAAAAACCGCAAACAAAGGCTTTTTTAGGCCATTTTTTCAAAATAGCGGAAAATGCTCACCAGATACGCGGTAGGAAACTTCAGATTTGGATTCAGCGACCAGAAAAACAAAAAGCAAGCCCAAAATATCGCTGTGTACCCAAAATTCCAGATAGACTTACCAGGCGCCTGGACTAAAAGCTAATCGCCAATCCCAGCGTGCACGGAGGCTATTTCCACTTTAATCTTCCGTCACACTCTTACGGCGCAATGATACAACTATTTGAACTCTCCGGAACGCGTGAGGTATCACGCCCCATTTGAAGGCGTTTTCAAAACAGCCAAGTTCCGATACCCGGATTGCAATGCTAGTGGTTCCGTTTTGCAAAATGCAATCCATTTATCCTGATCAAAAATCGGCAAAATTTTGGTCAAATGTTGCACAGTTGTTCTTATAGAAAAAATGTTCCAGGGTCTCAGGACATTCCGTCAACGATTTTTCGTCCGCGCACCTGTTTCGTCCGGTGGTTTATACGTCCACGCGTAAAATAAGCACCGCAGTGACTTGGTTGAAGCATTATACTCTAGTCCGTATGTAAAATTATAGTGACAATATCAATATGAGAAAATTGAGAGAGAAGGAGATGGTGCTATGTTAACTAATTTTTTAAGTGAGACATTACCCTCTTCATTTGATTCATCTTTCCAAATGAACATTAGTGAATATTTGATTCTATTTATATCCTTAAAATGAGTTGAAAAACGCTGACTCCGCGAGTTTAATTAGAAGAGCCTAACTTATAACGGAGTAGCGTGCTGCCAGCGCTAAACGCGCACTGGCGCCTTCAAACCCAAATGGATACTTCAAACAATACGCAATGCGTGAAGTATCCATTTGGGTTTGTAGGCACCAAAACGCGCTCTGCGCCGGCCGGCCGGCCGGCCGCCGCGTCGCGCCGCAACGTGCCATGGCACGCGGCGCCGCCAATTCCGCCAATAATTCCAAAACCCGTTAATCCTAGTATCCGGACTTAATACCGTTTAGCGTGATTTGAGCGTGAAATTGATTAGAGGAAAAAGTAACTCGATGTAGGCAGGAACATTTTTGAGTATGTCGTCAAGAAAGGCTATGTTTTGAATCAAGAATAAAATAGCTGAGTGAAAGCGGGTTTCTGCTTGATGTAAGTGACTTTTCTTTTTTAAGTAAGCATCTACTTTTCTTTAAAAAACCATTATTTTTTTCACTGCTGTAAAGTCTTTTTTGGTCAAAGTGTGTGTGCTGTTACCTATTACAGAGTGATGAGGCGCTGATGTAAGACATTTCCGCAAATTCATTAATCATCAACTGATCGCTCGACTATTGATTCTTTCTCCAGAGTGTTGAGGATCCACCTCGGGTGAAAAGAGAGTTATTAGTTGAAAATAAAAACGTTGAAAAAAAGTTTTCTTTTGATGCTTTATAGCATTCTAGATAGGCACGGAGTTAGAGGCCCCATCCCTTCCTGCAGTTCTCATTAGCCATTAGCCCGAATAAGAAGAACATGGAGCTAAAGAGCGGAACATTTCGACTCGACCGGCGATGAATGAGGCTTAATCAGGAGAGAGTAATTTAGCGTGTGATATAAATGCCACTCAATTAATCGACTTGCATTTCCGGGAAGGTTTGAAGAGGGATACTTCCGCGGATGAACCGGCAGGTCTTTTTGTTCGGAAACTTGAGAGACTTTAATGCAATCAGAGCATGAAAATTGGTAATAAAAGGTCTAGCAAAGAAAATAAAGGAAATCGCGGGGAACCTCGGCTTCATGCCGAGTGCATCCTGCGAGGATAAGGGGTTAAGTCTTCGGTTCGGAAGTGGGCTTCGCAAAATGGCTACA
>NW_017547098.1:707541-719827 GCF_001854935.1 Bemisia tabaci
GACGGTGATCGATCAATCCGACCAACTAACGCTTCTTAATATCGTAAGTCATTCTTTTTCTTTTCACGGCTGCCAAATCAAGCTGTTTTTGCTACTTTGGTTCGGCTACACTGCGGTTATCCAACGTCATGGACGATCGTGATTCGTTCTTCTCTTCACTTCCAGTAACTTTCTACGCGGGTTTTTTTTTTCTTATTCAAGATCAAATAAACGGATTTACCGGAATGATTTTAATTACATTTCAAGTTACCTAATTTCCTCTCATGTTAGCGGTTTTTTTAAAAGAAAGAATGAAACTGGTCGAAGGCTTGAGAATTTCTACGAATTTCTCCTGGATTGTGAAGAATGTACTCCCACAATATGGAGTCGGAATGTTGCTCGGTTTACTACTAATTTAAAAAATAAAAAATAAAATAGAAAATCGAGAGAAAATAATTTGTACTAGATTTTGCAATTAGGAAGTAAAATCTCCGCATGGATCTCCGACAACGCATGGACCATTCGTTTCCTTTTGCACTTACTGTTTTTAAGAATGGGCCAGAAATTGTAGTTTTTAACTTCAAAATTTAGTTCTTATATGCGAGAAAAGCTATAATCTTCTCGTAATAATTGGATCACGTATTGTCACCTCCCGGCCAAAGTATCTCAAGCACCATGTAAAGTTTCAAAATTTCTACCGCCATTTTATTTTCTTACAGAGAAATTGTTGGTTAAATCTGTTTGAAAATTTTACTGAATTTCATCGGCAGCATTAAGAAAATTCAGTGAAATATCCGGACGGCTTCGTCGAACAATTTCTCTGTAAAAAAGTACAATGGCGGCGGAAATTTTAAAACGTCGCATAACACTTGTGATACTTTGGCTGGAAGGTAATGGTATGTGATAGTAGATGCCGCGAGACTACGCACAAGTATTTTCAATCGGACCACATTTTGCAATTTGGAACTATAAATTCAAGCCCGGTTTAAAAACAACGTATGTGCCATTAGTTTCCCTATGCACAAAAGTGTTTTTTCTAGAAGAGCCACAATTTATTGTTCCAAATTGCAAAATACAGTCCAATCATCACTCGTTTAGGAGCTTTTGGAGCAGTTCCTTTCAAAGAACCTTCATTCTAATGTTAACAAAATGTAGTTTGATGTAACGTAATTTAAACCATCTATATTTTTTACATAGGTTATTTTTTTCCAAGAACTTCACTACCTTCAATACAGATTTGTAAGTAGTTTGGTCGTGTAACAAGATTTAAACTGTTTTAATGTTAAGCTTCTCGTGACTGATAAAAATACCCGCGCCAATTTCATGCGCCTAAAACATTGTTGAAGAATAGGAATGAGAATGTCTCGAGGGCCCCCTTTAAAAAATTAGCGTGTAGACGTGAGCTGAGGAATTCAAGTGCAAAGAGTAAGTTTCAAAAGCGGCCTGATTCCCATTCACGTTTTTAATTCCCCCCAAGTTGATAAAACGGCCAATCATTAGTCATTCCTTCGTTTCATTAGTTTTGTTCCGTCGGTTTTCAGGTGCGTTTTGTTCTGTCTCCCTCGCGCTTTTATCACCTCGACTCAGATTAATATCCTCGCCTAGACCATGATTTAGTCTAGAAACTTTTAATTCATTAGTCCAATAAATAAAACTCTTTCACCAGTGCAAGTTTCAGGTATTTATTTAATCTCAAATCCTTGCACGACCGATGAAGCCATCCATTTAAACCAGAGAACCTGCACAGGGAGAGTATGGTCAGTGGTGAGCCGTTTTTATTGGCCACGAAAAATAGGCTGATACTGTGCTCTTGCGGCCGTAAGTAAACAAACAAGATAACGACTTCACGCAACCGCTGGATTCCCTCTAAAAGATATCAATGGAAGATCAATCCATAAATCTCTTGATCCTTGAAATATTTGTCTAAGAATGCAATTATTCGTTTCTAAAATTATAACATTTAAAGCTAACTTTGGGCCGTAATTAAATGCTAATTCGAAGAAAGTCATAAATTACGTTCATCCGGAAGGAAAAGTTTGGTAACGGTACGGTTGGTTTGGTACGGTACGGTATGGAGTATTTTCTTGTGAGGGGGTGGTAGGTACAAGCTTCCTGAAGCCTATCATCCAATGGGATACTTTGTTTACTGACTGCCGCGAGGGCTTTGTGATAGCCTAAAATTAGTAGACCAATCAAAAAGTGGTACACATTTTTTGTACATATGCCGATTCCATACTCTATCTATATAGATACTGTGAGTTTAACTCTCTCGTTGCACTCCTGCCCTTAAAATATGTTGAGGATGAAACTAAAAAACAAAACACAATCTGTTATTCAAAGACTCATTATCGCACATTTTTCCCCCTACTAAAATTTAATGTTACTTTTGCGATAGTTAATAGTTCAATCCCAGTGGGTTTGGTCCGGACGACAATGCTGCATTTTTACCAGGATACCGAAATAATTGTTTCCACAAAAGTAACATTGTGATTTTGGTAAGCGGAGAACATTGGACATGGCTTCACCAGATGAAATAGTGTTTTTCATCTCCGCTTGCAAAACGATCGCAAAAGTGCATCCATATTTTAGATCAATACGTTTTGCCAATGTTTTAAGGATGAAATAACCGCTGATATTCAATTTCGACTGCGGTTAGTACTGAGAGATGTATTTCAGGTAATGTTTTTTTATGTCCCCTCTGCCCACTGGTTCGTATTTATTGGAATGGAACGATTTATTACATTCTTTTTTGTCTTCGGTGGAAATCGAAACTTTATGATCAGACCGACCGCATAATCTGTTTGAAACACTTTTTTCATTCAATTGGTCAATACCAGTGGCGTGGCGCGCTTTGCGATATTTCGATTGATCTGCCATTTAAACATACGGAAAAGGATCGATAAAGTGGGTGTCCGCAACGAACACGTTAATAGTCGATTATTTACCATACCTTCAAATGGGGAAATATCGATAATCGGCCCTTCCCGCCTCGCCCCTGGTCAATACATCTGCATTCCATGAGAAATTTCAGGAATTTTCAGGAATTTCAGGGCTTGGAACGGACAAAGAGTATAACCATGAATCGAGAAGCCATAGGGGCATCTACTTAATTCATCTCGACTTTAAAAAATAGAGAAATCAGTCGCGATTTCATTCACACTGGAGAAACGAGAAATTAAAAAGTTAAATCGCTCTTGTGAGCTGAACAATCGGTGTCCCTTATCGACCGCATTAATCGATTCTCGTATCTTGATTTGGGTTCTTAGGATCGAGCGTTCGAATCGCAACTCGTATTTTTCCGGACTAAGGGAAGTAACTCCATTCCAAGGTTGCAAAATTGACTGAAAAAATTAAGTTTTTAATGTTCTTGGTTTTTGCATAAAATCAGAAGAAAAATCAGTGAGTGTTGCTATTAGAAATGCCACAAATTCTCTCGGTAAATTTGCAATTTCCTAGGGGGAATTTGGCAACACTGGAATGTAGGATGACATTCTTTCGCGGGAGAACGATGAACCAACCAATTCTTCTAAATGCTGGGCAGTTCACCTCTAGTTCGGTCAGCGAGAGTTGTTTTCCTTCGGTCTGTTTTGCAATGCAAACATTTAAAATGAACCGAGTTGTCTGGTGGATTTTATTCTCGTTCTTGGACGCATCCATCCATTCTAACCGTCTATTTTATTCAGGGAACAGTCTTAGCTGTGACGGTTTAAATTTACCGCCTGAAATTAAGAGCGGGGAGCCAGCTTAAACCTCAATTACTCGAAATATCCTCGTTTTAAAAAATGGCCCTCCGTCTGAGCTCAGGACGGATCGCTGAAACCAAACAGCAAAGCAACAGACGGGTGAATAATAAATTTGCCCGTTGAGTTCAATGTTGCCATTGTGAGGGAGAACAGCACCCGAGTGATATTATCTCAAATTTGCGAGAATATAAACCAGTACTGCAATACATAAGATTAAAACAAATGTACCAAGACCAATTTTTCTCTTTGACAGTTTTCTTTCTGTTCTGTATTTACATATATTTAAGTGCTGATTGAAATACACCACATCTTATACGGAGTCTAATAGATTTTATTCTCGTTTTTGGACCCGTCCATCCATTCTAACCGTCTATTCTCTACCATTATCCTACTAATTTATAATATCTATCCATTTTTTATTTTCTTCTTTTAGATTACAGCACTTAAATATTATTAAACCTATTTTTTATCTCTCTACGTTCTAATTTTAATTATTAAATATATTATTTTTGTTCCCCGCAAACAAATTTTTACGTCAGTATATTGTACGTATCTTACTTCAATTCGTTCTCCTTATGCTTATCGTTCAATTGTTTTCCCTGCAGAGTCTTCCTTCTTTTGTGCCTCGCTGGCAAATAGAAGAAAAAACAGTTATTAAGGGAAGTTTTTCACGAAATCTGGCGATTTTGGATCGGACCTCCTCGAGAATGTTCATGAGAGAGGCAGAGTATCACGCCCGTGAACAAGAAAATAAATGAGTTACCTGTGCATAAATAAGAGCAACGCGTTTAATTTATGGCTGGGTGAAATTTCCGGATGCTCTGCGGAATTTTTAATCTGCAGCGAAAACTCACGGTTTAACTGCATTGATGGACGTGGCGTCTCGCTTTTTATCCATCAAGACGGCGTCTTTCCTTGTCTCATCATCGTGCATTCACGATATTAAATCGTCGTAATCTTGAATTAAACGATTGACCGTACCGCAGCAACTGAGGAAATGTGCATGCAACTCGATCAGTCCATCAGGTCACGACGCCAGGAACGTATAATCGATGGACGTAAAATACGTATCCCATATTGCAAACTTTATACATCTCCGATTGCTTTATTTCCCTCAAAAAGATTTTATTAAAAGTTCCTCTGGCAGTTTTGTTTGATTTTATAAGAAAACGAGGGAAGGAAATTTACAAATAATTTGAATTGCAACGAGTGGCTAGTTTCCTTTTCAGAAAATAAAACTTGAATGCGCTGGAAAAAAACACATTGGATCTAGAGTCCAGACTCTTGAAAACATTGACAAGAAAAAATGCTCTTGATTCAATCGGATTTAAGCTTAAATTAAAAGGAAATCCGCTCAAATTAAGAGGCTTGGTTCTTGATTTAAGCTTAAATCTGATTGAATCAAGAGTATTTTTTCTTGTCGATGTTTTTAAGAGTCTGGACTCTAGATCCAATGTGTTTTTTTTTCCAGAGTGGGGACTCATAACGCCACAATCTTAGGGACGTATTTTTCAACTTTACTGCCGTGCTAAGGAAGAGCGCCGTATGAGCCAGCAGACGTTGCGAAATGTCCTCTTTTAAAACACGTATTTACGGGGCAATCTGTGGACATTTTTTCTCCAGTTATTCCTCCAATTTTATTTGCTTTTAGATTTAAATTATCTGGACATTTCAAAATAAAACATCCATGACTCCACTAGAGTGAAAATTTTACCGAACGAACTTTGGCAACTCTTACACGTACATACGGTGTTCCTCCTCAGCGCGGCGGTATACATGCGTGTAATTTTGTGGTGAAAACTCGTGTTTTGAAGGAGGGTCGGAAATTTCATTTACCTCCTTCCTCAGGATCAAGCGTCAATTAAATTATGGTCGGACAAATGACATCGTGGGTGCTCCCGGTTTTGTAAATACATTAAAATGAACGGAGGCATTTTGACCCCTTTTCGGTTTCTTAGACCGAGGTTGCCGTGGAAATGGTCAACATTTTGTCTCATGGTACCACGAGTACCTTCCTTGCCCTTTTAATAAAAGCTCCCATGTTCATCAGGAAACTAATGCCACCTTAATTCTTCTTGATTTTGAGCCTTGGTAGTCTTACAGCTAAGGGTATACTTTGGATATAATAAGGGTGATATTTGTTGTGCTGATTGTGAGTTAGACGTATGCTGCATTTACAAAATACTTTGCTGTCAGAACTTACGTTTCGAGCCTAGAGGCAATATGTGTGCATGTAAATTTTCAGTGGCGAGGTATGACTGATCGATTATCGATATATCTCCAATTAAAACTATAGCAAAGAATCGAGTATGCAGGTGTTCGTTGCGAACACCCTCTTTATCGATCCTTTTCCAGAGGTTTTAATGACAGATCAATCGATATATCGCACAGCACTCCACGCCACTGTAAAATGTCCTATGCAAATAGGTGATATTATGAACAGGTCAAACATTGTGGCTTCTCATTTCAAAATGTTACCGAAACTTGCGTTACCTTAGTGCACCTAAATGTCTACGGAGTTGCGGTTCTTCCGAGTAATATCGTCGCCTTCCTGACATAAGAGCGTAACTACACTCTGTAATGAACCCTGTCTTCTATTTATTTCAATGTTTTTCCGGGCTTATCTCAATGTGTAATTACGCCCTGTCAGGTAAGCGACGATATAGTCCTAGAAGATGAGCCGCATTCCGCTTCTGCGTCCAAATTCAAACCGTTTAATTAGTAAGAGCATTTCCCCCGAGGTCGGAAGTTGGCCCTTGCCCAGGAACAATTTAATTTTAATTTTTAAGGTACCTTATAACAATTGAGAGCGAATCGGCGGAATTCCTTGGAGAAGAACCAAGCTCAACATCAGTTGTTGCCAGGTTTAAAATGATTGCGCTTTTATCTCATCACAAAAAATTATCGCACCACCTTTCATAAAAAGTTCAGGAAATTTTCTTTATGTCCAAGAGGTAATGGACCGCACTGGAAAAAAAAAAAAACACATTGGATCTAGAGTCCAGACTCTTGAAAACATTGACAAGAAAAAATACTCTTGATTCAATCAGATTTAAGCTTGAATCAAAAGGAAATCCGCTCAAATTAAGAGGCTGGGTTCTTGATTTAAGCTAAAATCTGATTGAATCAAAAACATTTTCCTTGTCGATAGAGTCTGGACTCTAGATCCAACGTGTTTTTTCCAGTGCGGAAATTCTACACGAATCGATACAACCGTGCCCTTGTGAAAAAATTTAGTTCCTATAACTACTGGCGTTGCTTCGTTTCCTCCTTGAGAAACACTGCCCAGATAATACTTTTGACTCCAGTGGAGACAAATATATTTATGCAATATTAACGCAATATTAAGCCAGTGCAAAAAGATAAAATTGGTCCATAATGGCACTATTCAAAAAAAATTGACTACGTTTTCTCTCCGTGATAAGACATTTAGCTAGAATTGCTACAAGAAGCCAATAAAAATTCGTATTTTTTTCTATATATTTTGTGTTTCTTCAATAGCTCCCCTTTAAATGTGTTCTCTCTCTTCTTCTTTTTTAAAGCGATATTGATTGATTATTAAGACTCATAGACCGTGTTTAATTATGATCTCTCCCACAATGCATTACAAAACAATATTATTCCTGGAAACATGCATTTAATGCTCTTCAGAAAAGTGTCGTCTTCGAAAAAGCTAGTAATATTGAGGCAACATTGGTTAAAAGCACCAGCACACCTGGGATACCCCTTTCCACAGCTCTTCTAAACCTGACACCCCTGTTCTGCTACCAGCCTTCATTAAATTGAACGATTTATTTTAGTCGAGCTTTCGTAGGGGATAGGCTGGGCCTGCGAGGCCCGACCACAAATGCTTTATCGCCGCGTCGACCTAACCTAAAACAGGCGAGACCACGGTGTGTTGAGAGTCTTCAAAGTCGTAACGTGCCTTCTCGGTCTAAACTCATGATTAATGTCACCCTACTCATACAACCTGTGATTTCTGAAATACAGAGGTTTAATATTATTTCATTCGTATGATGCTACAAATAGGTTTTGCTGAAAAGCCAGCCGTCGAGTTTTAGAGAGTAGAAACTGCAACGAATTTTGAGCACGAATCGAACAATATGCCATGTTTTTATTGAAAAAGACAAAGGTGAAATTGTTGAGCCCGGGCAGTAGAGTTTTTCGTGTGTGATTAATCTGTGGCTGAATACGAAGGGTGAGAACAAGAGGGAAGGATAAACATGAAGAAAAGGAAAACGAGGAAAAATAATAATTACAAAGAGAGAAGTGGAAGAGAAGGAACATGAGGCGAGAGAATCCAAGAACCCCGTTTCCCTTTACGTAGGCGTATTTTCTTCTTCGGCTTCGTCCTCAAAAACAGATAACGAAGACCTAGGTCTGAAAGACTAGATTGAAAGCGAAACAGCATCTTTCACGGGTGCTCAAAGCATAATGTTGTAATATCAGCGGCAGGATGCATCTATTCGTGCTCTTCGGATGTCCTCGTTGCATATCCAAAAAATTGAAGGCGCTCCGGCTTTGTAACGTATTCAGTTGCAAACGTGACAAGTGTTGACCACAATGGGTTTTTTTTTCTATGCATACCTCTCTCTTGTTTTCTGGAAATTGCAGAGGAAAGCATTCATGACTCTCCTCAAAAATATATATTATATCAAAGGAAATTTTGCAAACCTCAAATGTACATACGACATTCCCTTAGTACCGCAGAACATTGGTGACATCAAACTTCCAGTTTAGATCGCTGGATAAGTAGTATACTGCCGTGCTGAGGAAAAACGCCGTATGAGCCCTCAGACGTTGCCAAATTTTCTCCAGTAAAAACCGACTTTACTGAGAAATTCGTGATTATTTGTTTCCAAAATTTTCACGCAATTTTGTACGCAATTTAATCTAAAATATCTGAACGTTTAAAGGAAAAATATGCATAGCTTTCCTAACAAATAAAGGTTTTATTCGGGGAAATTTGGCAACTCTCGAATGTTCATACGGCGTTCTTCCTTAACACGGCAGTATACCAAATAACTATTTTGGTCGTATTGTAAATAGTGTAAATTCCACTTCGCACTTATAACATTCGGGTTTTATGACGGCACGGGATTTTGAACACTGTAATCATCATGCACTCGGAATTCAATTTCAAGCGCACAAGGTTATTCGGTCTGCATTGAGGTTCATAATGAAAACGCGGCGGCATCCGTATCATTATTGCCGATAATCTAAATCATATGTTTGGTTTGATTTCAATTATGCCAGTCATTTTCGCATTTTAACAATGCGCGTGTCCTTTCATTTCGAACCATAAAACCTCGCCGATAAGCAAACCCAACAAAGTCACTGAAATTAACGCCTCCAAAAATATGAGTTTTAGCTTTATGCAAGTCATAAACAGCCACACTCATCAAATTTAGAAAAGGAAAGAGTGCTTCCATTTCAATATTTTCGCGTCTAACGAAATATAATGCGCATTATTCCATTATAAATCATGTAAAATGGGTTGAACCTAATCTATATTATCAAAATTCAATATTGAGTAGCTAAGCAGAGACTCGCGCATCAACTTTTATCTCTTGCACTCTTGTCTATTGATAAACCAACAAAATCACGTTACTGACGCTCTTTATGAGGCAAATTTTCGCGAGTGGATTTGGTTGACTTTATTGACCAAATTCTAATGGTGAACGTTTTTTCCAACCCAATACCTTAGTTTGTTGAGCTCATCAGCAACCGGTGTCCGGACCAAATCTAAAATTTCTCACCCACCTCCGGAGATATAAGTCCAAACGAAGATGGGAGGGAACGGTTTCAGCTGAAATCTCGAAAACCAACACATTTTTTCAAAATAATGGTGTTTTGTGCAACACAAACAACAACCGCGAGGATATAATAGTGATGTAGTAGAGCCGTAGAACGCCATATGACCCATCAGGTGTAGCCGAATTTCCTTCGACAAATCATGAATTTTCAGAAAAATCTGTGAATATTTCTCCTCAAATTTCTCACAGGATTCCGTTCGTAGTTCAATCTAAAAATTTTGAAATTTTCAAGGAAAAATATGCATAACCTTCTTCAAAAACAAATATTCTCAAAGGAGAAATTTGGCAACTCTCAAGTCGTTGTTTCCCTCACGAAAGAACGTAACTATATTTCGATCTTGCCAAATTTACCCTCGCATATTACATATTAACCAAGACAATCTTAGGCATTTCTAGCTGAAAATTTCACTGATTTTCTCTTAGATCTCATGTAAAAATCAGAACAATTTTGGATGAAATCTGTACAGGTACATGAGTGTAAAAAATTAATTGCTTGAGTCAATCTGGCAACCTTGGAATAGAGTTACGTTCCCTTGGCAGGAAGCGACGAAGTGCTCATACGGCGTTCTTCCTTAGAACGGCAGATATCGACGGTAAAACTACCAAACCACGTATCTCGTTTGCGGTGTTTAAAAATCTACGCTCGTATTTTATTTTTTTGAAGTAGACCAAATCAATATCATTCCTTGAAATTTTCACAGAATTTTCTCCGCACGATGAGGAAAAATCACACAAATTTTCAAGACTGGACGTTAAGTAGTTTTTCATTTAAAAAATAAAGTATGACAGGAAGTCTGCGACGTCGCAAACCGAGATACGTGGTTTGGTTTGTTTCACCGTCGATATGCCGTAGGTCATTGTTTCAACGAGCGGAAAGTAAAAGTAAGCGAGAGAGTGAAAGGGAGCTGCCACATTTATCACAGCTGTCAAAATATCTGAGGCTGTAAAAAAGGGAGGCTCTTTTAATTCTTATTGGCAAAGTCCTTCGGGGGCGGGGGCGGGGGGGGGGGAACAAGGGTTATCCGCTGTAATCGGATGTTGTAGCCGCGGCTGTTGATGGTTTAACGCGAGGGAACATGATAAATGTTCCCATTGACCTCAAAGTCGGTCACGGAAATTCGTTCTGAGGGCTCTTTTTATATTTTTTCCTCCTTTCCGACTTCGATTGCTCATTCCGCATCGATCCGACCCCTAATCCTGACGGATAAGACTTGGCCAAGTTCCCACTCCCGGCGACAACGAGTAATTATTTCGACGCTCAAAAACTCGTTAGGATTCATTTCGGTTGTACACAGGCCCTTTGAGAGAAAGTTTCTAAGCTTTCCCGGGCAATTAATTAAGGGATTAAAGTGAAAGTATGAAAGATGAGAGGGAATAGGCGGATGATAAGTAGTTGCCCGATCGATGTTGAAGCGGGAAAAGTCGTGGGTTGATTAGCTTGGATCTCATACTATCTTTAAACACGGGAGTGATGCTGTGCTGAGGAAGAACGCCGTATGAACATTCGAGAGTTGCCAACTTTTCTTTGATGAAATGTTCATTTTTGAGGGAAATTATGAATGTTTTTCCTTTAAATTTTAAAGAACTTTAGATCAAAATAAGAACAAAATTCTCTGAAAAATTGGAAGAAGAATGTTCATAATTTTACCAGGGAATTCGTGTTTTATCGAAGAAAATTTGGCAACGCCTGAAGGTTCATACGGAGTTTTTTCTTAGCACGGCAGTGTATGCGTCCTTTATTTACCCTGATAGAAATATTTCTGTTCTTGTGTTACTTTTGGTTTATAGTCAGTGAACCACAAACCAACACAAATTTTGTGTTGATTTTGGTACGGTTTGCGGTGAATTTAGCGCAGAAACTATGGAGGGGCTGGGAAAATGCATTCCTCCGATTGCGATGTTGGTATTTACCACTCGTTTTTTTACTAAATTACTTCAGGTAAAGTAGCTGGCGTTTTCTCTTGAAATTTTCAACCTGAGGCTAGGGTTATTTTGCGTTTTACTTCCCTTATTAGCCATACTTTTCTGCTGAAATTTTCCTCTGTGTAGAGGAAAAATTTAACAGAATTCATCTTTAGACATGGTATAAATTTAAGCACAACGTAACATATTTTCTTTTTAAAATTTTACGAGAAAACAAATCACAAAACGCGAAGTCTAGAAATCAATTCCGAAACAAGGTATGACTGTTTACAATTAAAATTGGTAAAATGACATTCTAAATGCAAAACATGGAAAAACCTCTCTAAAAACACATAAATACACCATAACTTCTTCGATTTAACGTTTCAAAACTGTGTGTCTAAAGACAAGTCTATGAAACATTCTATCGTTTTCAAAGATGCAAAAAATATACACGGAGAAAAAAACTTCGTGCGTGGGACCTGAAGTTTAGGTCATATGGATCTCTGAAGTTTTCGGATTGAGTATCTGAGCACTTAAGGTCTAGCTGCCGAAGTTCAGGTCAGACGTCTGAAACTTCAGTTCTTACATCTGAAGCACTTCAGTTCTTACATCTGGAGTACTTCAGATGTGAGAACCGAAGTTTTTCGGATGTGAAAACCGAAGTACTTCGGATGTAAGAACTGAAGTTTCAGATGTCTGACCTGAACTTCGGCAGCTGGACCTTAAGTGCTCAGATGCTCAATCCGAAAACTTCAGAGATCCATATGACCTAAACTTCAGGTCCCACGCACGAAGTTTTTTTCTCCGTGTATCTTTTAAGCGTTATTTTTTGCAGACCCCCTG
>NW_017547098.1:719840-770806 GCF_001854935.1 Bemisia tabaci
CCCCGAAGAATAGAAAAAATAATCGGGAAACTCCAGTGTATGGTAAATGTTAGAGAAGCGGTCAGCCGACCCGAGCTCAAAGTAACAACTGTAAATTTTTTAGAAGCGGAAAGTTCTAAAGAGGAAGGAATCAAGGTGTGATACGCGCTCTTCACCCTAAATGTAATCAAAGGCAATTATGTTAATTGTAAGTTAGACTGAGACTATCTAAGAAAAGTCAGAAGGACAGAATAAACACCTAAATTACTACGCAGGCATTTATTGTTTGTTCAGAAAGAAGGTTTTCGTGCTTGAAATTAAACATTTTTCATTGCCAGGCGGCACCTGAAACTTTATGCGCATTGGATTTCGCTCGCAAAAGCAGTGCGAAAGCACAATGATGACAATGAATGGTTCAAAAAGTAAAATATTTTTCCTTCCACAATTACGGAAAGAAGGGAGGAAACACGGAGGAAAAACTTATTGTTCCCTAAGTGAGGAGACGAAGATCCCGTTGACTATTTTCGCGCTGGAGAGAAAGGCCGCCTGTTTTAATAAATTTCGACTAATGGAACTTTAGCCGGCTCACAGCGGAAGAAAACCTCAAACCCTCTTACTTGTTCCGCCGAGCCTTAATACAGCCCCACAGGGAATTTTAAAACCACCGCTGCCCAGCAACCTTTTGTGGATTAGACAGCTGCATCGAGCCGAGCCTTCATAAGCCCCATAAGATATGGACCCTAACTAAGACCGGCAAGCAAATAACTTGTTAAGAACCGGGCTCAATTCCTAGGGTCACAGGATCAACTGCTGAGTGACAGGATAGAAATACCAACCGCAACTTCCTTTCAGCTTGAGTTGTTCATCATTCCACGACGGACGCAACCCGCCTCGTTCACCATTGTCCTCGCCCTGACACAAAATTTGAGAGAAACAAGTTTTTACGCCGTAATATTTATCGTATTCAAGCAGGAGCAAACCTTTGTTAATCATGTCTCGCACGTTGAGTTCTCTTTGCATTTGCATTGCATTTTGAAATAAAGAGTTTCTTTTCTAACTCATCCATATGAATACCCATCACCATCAGGGAAACTGTAATGACTCGTATTTTGTTTCTAAAATGAGCCGGAAAAAGTAGTCCCTCGTCGCAAATCTGAAGGGAAAAAGACTAAAGTCCCCAAACATTGGCGGATCCAGCAAATTGGCAACATTGCCTTTTCTCTATTTAAACCTATGGAAATGTATCGGTATAGGTGAATCAATCTATTTGAGGGTGTCTTGACAAAACAAAATCATGAACATCTTAGAATAGAGAGATAAATTGGACCCTTTCATGCGAGAGGAATTTGCGATTTAAGTTCGTTTTTTTACATAAAAATACGCGAGAAACACGATGGTACCACTGGTTTCTTCTGAGATCAACTCCAAATCTCAAAAAGAGCTCTCAAAGTCGAAGCCCTTAATAAAGGGGATATCCCAAGCTATCTTGAGAGTCCACCTCTACATCAAAACAAACTCACGGTGCGAAGATAGGGAGGAAATACATTGCTATGTTTTCAGTTTTAGAGTCTCAAAACAAAAAGGCAACCCTGTTAATGTATTTTCTCCCGATCTTTGCATAGAGAGTTTGTCTTTATATAGAGGTATGGACTCTCAGGGTAGCGTGGGATATGCCCTTCATTACGGCCTCAACTTTGAGAATTTTTTTGAGCTTTGGAGTTGATTTCGAAGGAAGCCAATGGCTTTATCGCGCTTCTCGCAAAATTTTACACAAGAATCAGCCTTCCAATCGCAAATCCCTGACACACGCAAAAGCCTCATTCAAGTTGACTGATTTTTATACGTATCGAAATTTGGCAATGCAACCGTTACGCCCCCGCACGTCGTGTCGGTTCATTGGAGTGAGTCTGAGTTTTAAAAAAAACAGATGACTAGATATGATATGATTTTTCCACGGAGCCGCTCAAAGAGACAGATATAATGCAAATCCACGTATAAATTTCCACGAATCAGTCAATTATTCATGCATGGACGAGCATCCTTCTCGTAACGCATACGGGAGGGGTTGAGAAAATATAATAAAAACCTCGCCGAGTCAATCCCATCATAGAAACCTTTTTGTCCGAGCTAATTTCATGACCAGTTGTGATGCCTCTGGAATTCTCAGAAATCTCAGCTTGATCCCCTGAAACCGACGGAGCTTTTCATCATTCTTCATCATTAACACATTTAAATTATAAATAATTAAAACTTTTAGCGCTCAAGCACAGTGGAGAAACAACTTCGGTTCTTCACTGAAAAAAAGTTCGGCCACATGAACCGTAAGCACTGTTTTTCATATCGGCCGCAATTATGGCTCATCTTGTAACTGTGCTTTTTGTTATAATGCCGTGAAAGGAATCGCAGATTAACCTATTCTAGATGTGTTACACTGAAAAAAAATTCTCGGTGTTTTTACCAAGGTCCGTTGGTACCTTTCCCATCTCACTTTTTTTACCAATTAATGGTAATTTTACCAAGACAGACTGGTAAGCTTACCTAAAAACCGGTATTTTTACTGTTTTTTTCAGGTAAGAATACCACTTTTATTGGTAATCAATTCCTGGTAACTTTGCCATTTTATCTCGGTAATTCTACCACAGTCGATAAAAAATATTGGCGTTTTTACCAAGGTCCAGTAAAATTACCGAGAAAGTTCGATCATTTTACCGAGATTTCTCGGTAAAATTACCAATTCCATAAATGGTAATTTTACCAAGAAAAAAGTGGGATCAAATAGAACCCTAAATTCTTGGTAATTTTACTCTTTTCTTAGCAAATACACCGAGATTTTTTTTTCAGTGTAGACCCCTCCTCCCCATCTTTATGTTGAGCTGGTGCGCCATTTGAACGCATTGCCACTAGTATACTAGAATGGGTCAGTTGCACTGGTCACAGAATCGCGTTTTGATACTTGATTTTTGTAGATCAGCTAAAAATAATAGGATCCGTCCAAACAGCAACTTTTTACGTTCATTATCAGCCGAGATATCACGCTTTGAAAAATTCAGTTCATGACGTCATCTACCGCGGTAGTTACACTTTCCACCTTGCTCTCATCCGAGTTTTACATTGTGTTGTCATTGCAAACGTGTGTCTCCTTGACTGATGAAAGCAAGGCGGAGGAAACCAAAGGTGTCACCACCGCGGGGGATGACGTCATAAATCGAATGGCGCGGTATTTTTTGTTAATATTGGACGTAGAAAGTTTCTATTTTGACGGGTCTTGTTCAGGGCCGAACTTACCTACTTGCCGCCGATAGGCCGAGTGCATTTTGCCGCCCCCTTCTCATTTGTTTTGAAACTCAATAAAAACCATCAAATGAACGTGCCAGCGGTAGAGGGATGCATAAGACGAGTTTGCTCGTGTTGGATACATTTTTTGCGGAAGCCCTGTCAACACTACCAGCAAAAATTCACGGACTTTGGCGCGAAAGTTAAATTCCATAAACCTATCTCTGTATGGACAAGGCCTTCCATTCATAAGAAATGAACGAAAAAATTATGAAAGAACAAACATAAATGTGGTTTAATGATTTCAACTTCCACCGCCGCGCCGCGCAGACCGCACCGTATTTGGCGGAATGCGTGAAGTATTCCGACAGTTTTGTCGGCGCTATGCGTTTCACGCCGACCGCTGCTGAACGCACTGTGTTGGACGCAATGCGTAAAGTATTCACGCAATCTTGTAGGCGCTATCCGTTTCACGCTGACCGCAATGACCGCACTGTATTTGATGCAATGCGTGAAGTATTCGTGCAGTCTTGTAGGCGCTAATATGTGTGACATGCCGATAACCGCGCCGAGGGCTTCTCCTTTTCATCTCAAGTCCTCGTCATCATTTCTCTCTAAGTCGCGCCGTTCCAGGCCAAATTGCGTGTTTGGTTTCTCTCTTAAATCGACTAATTAAAGGTGCTGTCTCTTGCATCACTGAAAGACGACAAAATTAGAAATTACTATATTCTCAGGAAATGAGAGATTTTGTCGCCTTTTCTCGTTTGAAATTATTTTTTCTAAATCCGATTTTTTTTTTATACCTACACTTAAATAAATTGCAAATTTTTGCCGCCCCCTAGATTTGCCGCCATGGGCCGCGGCCCATGTGGCCACCCCCTTAATCCGGTCTTGTTACTCTTAGCTGATCTTCAAGAAATAACATGAAAACTTAATTCTGTTACCAACGCAAATGGCCCATTCCAGAGGCAGGTTGGATTCAAAAAGCGCTCCCTCGGTCTAGTACTAAAAATGCACGGAAGCCGTAAAAAATGTCATGTTTTCATTTTCAGACTTTTATAGATCCAAACCGGTACTACCTAGTACCCGTTTTTTTCGTGGCAGATCAGCAAAACATCACAGGAAACGTGTTATTCAATAATTTTCCTAAAGCTAAGCTCTACCAAAGTTCTTCCAAATTATTCTTGCGGAGTTCTGTCGCTAGAGAAAATGTTTCTACGGATCTGGGTGTTTCCTTTGAAATTTTAAAACCACCTAGTGTGACACACACCCTCCCTCTCGCACACAAAACCAAACAAAAATTCAGACTTTTGTAAACAACCTGTAAACTGTCGGAGCTCGTTTTGCCTTGTGAACAACTGTTGTTTAATAACGCGAGGGTTGATCGGTTAATGGCCAGCACCAAATCCCCGCGTTTCACCCTCATTGGCCCCGAATTGCTCCTGATATGTTTTCGCGAATCCAGAGAAAAGAGCAATTGAGAAATTGGGCAGGTGAACGATCGCTTCACCCGCAGGAACGAGCCCCTATACCAACTTGAAAAACGCTCTGTCCAGAACTGCGATCGGACTCCCCAGGAAATAAATGTTCGTCTTCGCCTAGGATAAGCAGCGAGGAATGAAAAGGAAAGGATGGATGCGGATGATTTATCAAGTGCAGTTTCGTTGTACCGCGATCGACTGGGCGGAAGCTTAAAATGGCCGAGCCGGGAAAATAAATGAATGCATTCTTAGAATAATTACGGTCCTTCTTTTTCTTTTGTTTATGCGGCGCTGGAAAAAAAAGGTGATTGGTTCGGATGCACCCACGCGAATTCGAAAACTTGATCCAACGCTGCCGCGTTAAGGAAAAATGCCGTAACGAACATTCGAATGTTGCCAGATTGCCTACGATAAAATTACTTCGGAAGAAAAATTTGCATATTTTTCTTGGACTTCGATTCCAAGACGATATTTTTCCAGTGGGGGCTTAGAGGCAATTAATGGTGTGTAGAGTCAATTAGAGTCATAATTTATGAGTAATTTAAAAGTCATTTGGACACATTTCTATCAAACGGAACTAAGCGCCAATTTGAGTTCCTTTTGGGGAATTTAGAAATCCGGATAGCGCGTTCTGTCAAACGGACCTGAGCGCCATGGAAAAGCATTGCGAGTATAGGACGGAATAAGCCGGACGCCCGATTCCGCCGCCAATCCAAGCCCCCCTCTACCTTCCTCACCCTATGGCGCTTAGGTCCGTTTGATAGAAATACGTCCATTTTATAGTCGTTTCGACGTGATTTTGACTTAAACGAGTTTAAAAATGAATTGATAATAAATATTTACTCGAACGTATCCTCGATCTGATCCTCAGTAGGACCACGTTGAGCAGAAAGGAACCAAGCCATTAACAGCTATTGCCAAATTTAATTGGGCAATTTAAATTTTTACATGAGATCGTTTGCGCGGATTTTGTGCATATTTAAATGAATTTTCCACGCAGTAGGGAACAAATTTGTCAAAATTTTCGAGGGTATGGGCACAAACGTTCTCTTGTTAAAAATTAAATTGCCCGGTCAAATTTGGCACTAGCTGACGAGGCTTGGCTGATTTCTGCTTAACGCGGTCCCGCAAGAAAGCAGAATATTATCATTGTTAACAGAGTGCATTGACATTTGCGCCGCGGCGCGGCGGTCGGAAAAAACCCGAGCAGAAGCTGGAAAAGTTTAAATGGGCTGAAATTGTATTTCTTCAGAGCGTTATGGGAGGGAATAATGTCAATGAGTACACTTTTTATGCTTATGTCGGTGTAGGGTATTCTTCACCCCGACTTGGTTCGTCATTTTCCCGGGCGTCCTATCAGTTTCACGCATTCCTACCCCCGTAACTAATTTACACATTTTCAGACAACACTTTCCCCGTCACCCCGTCTTCCCGCCATCCCATCCCCCTCCCTAATGCTTTCTCGGCGTCCTCCGCTCCGCGCTCCACCCTATTCTCCATTTCCACCCAACTGGAACTGGTCCTGTTCATAGCGGCGCCGATAACGGACCCGGACCCTCTGAAAACTCCCTGTAACGTCTAACTTTACGTCCAATGTGCATATTTCAGGTCATCCACGTCATTACCGTCCTCGACGGGAAAGTTTACCGGCTTCTTTGAGAATCTCTCTTCTTGTTTATTTCTTTTCATGTATTGTGCTCTTTCGATGATATTGACCAAAATACTCAGGAGCGCCAGTTCAGGCTACTGCAGAGCCGCACAGAAAATGAGGATTTTTTTTTTAGCCGCAGCTTCTAACTTTGGAAACGGCAGACGAGTAGTTTTCCGTCGGGCAAATGCTTGGCCTGCCCCCCCCCCCTTCCTCTAAAATGGCGCCCTTGAACTTACTGTCGGAAAATATTCTAATTGAGGACAATCGGATTTTTGTGGTTTTCTGACAGTTACCTTGACCTCGGTCATAGGCGGATCCAAGAAGCAGGGCCGGATTTAGGGGGTGGCCACATGGGCCGCGGCCCATGGCGGCAAATGTTGCAATTTTTCAAATGTAGGTATAAAAAAAATCGGATTCAGAAATACAAGTACAAAGGAGAACGGGAACGAAATCTCTCATTTTCTGAGAGATAAAGTTCAGTAATTTCTAATTTGTTCGTCTTTCGGTGATACATGAGACAGAGCCTTCTATTGGTCCAGTTGAGAGAGAAACCAAACACGCAATTTGGCCTGGAGCGGCGCTGCGCCGTGAGCAATGATGACGAGGACTTGAGATGAAAAGGAGAAACCCTCGGCGCGCCGGTCAGCATGAAACATTTATTAGCGCCTACAAGACTCCACGAATACTTCACGCATTGCGTCAAACGTAGTGCGGTCAGCAGTGGTTGGCGTGAAACTCATGATGCCTACAAGACTGAAAGGATACTTCACGCATGCCGCCAAACACAATGTGGTTGGCGTGGTGGCGGAAATTAAAAGTATTACTTAAACCACATTCATGTTTATTCTTTCATAATTTTTTCGTTCATTTCTTATAGGTAAGTGAAAGGCCTTGTCCACACAGAGATAGGCTTAACTTATGGAACTAAACTTTCGCGCAAAGTTCCGTGAACTTTTGCTGGTGTTCACATGGCATTCACAAAAAATGTGCCCAACACGAGTAAACGCGACTGATGCACCCCTCCTCCTCCGGCACGTTCACTTTATGGTTTGTATCGATGTTTCAAAACGAATTAGAAGGGGGCGGCAAAATACAGGCGGCCCAAGGGCGGCAAGTAGGTAAATCCGGCCCTGCCAAGGGGGGCGTAGGGCGTTAGGGGCGTAGGCCCCTCCCATTGGCCCGAAAAAAGGAGGAGGAATAGTGAAAAAAGGAAGGAACGGGGGAAAGAAGGAAGGAGGACGCTTATATTTGAACTTATACATGAAAAATTGACTCAAACTGTAGATTAAATGCTTAACATATGAAAATGTTCTTAAGAAGCCCCTTTGACCCCCCTTTCTCCCCTTCCGTTTGAGGTGCCTGGATCCGTCGATGACCTAGGTTGAAGATTGCACATTTTGATCCTAAATGCCTGGAATTAGACCGCGTTACGAAATGAACTCTAATGAGTTCACTCATTAGATTGTTACCATTAAAAGTACGTGATAATTAAGGGTAGTAATTGAATGCTTAGAATCTGTGCGGTGCTTCTTAAGGGCGAGGATACCCCTTGACGACTCACAATTCGTCGTTCCCCTCACGAAAGAACGTAACCGCATCTCAGTGTTGCCAAATTTCCTTTCGCAAATTGCATTTTTATCTAGAGAATTCTGGGCATTTCTAGTTGACAATTTAACTCATTGTCCATCTAATCTCATGCAAAAATCAGAAATCATTTGGACTACAGCTCCACGGTTACATACTCGTAATTAATTGAATCGTTTAAGTCAGTTTGGCAACCTTGGAATTGAGTTACGTTCTTTCTTGAGGGAAATGACGGATTAATGAAGACACCGGATGCGAAAAGGGCGCTTCTTCCCCTTGATTTACCTTAAAATAATGCTCTCCTCGCATCAATTTCGATATATCGATTGTTATGCCATTTAAACCTATGGTAAATAATCGATTATTAAGGCGTTTGCTGCGAACACCCTGTTTATCGATCCTTTTCCATAAGTTTAAATGGCATAACAATCGATATATCGCAAAGCACGCCACGCCACTGAATCCAACATCTCCCTTTATGTACTTTACTGCCAAAATTTTACCTTCGAAACGTTTGAATTAGTCTGTGTTGTTATTCATGAACGCAGCAGAGCTCATATCCTCTTTACTTCGTTACGAGGAGTGACTTAACTCCATTAACCGCAGTGATTACTGAGTTATCACCGCAATTAATTGCATAGCTGCATTTAAATGCAGCTATAATGAATTTACCGCCTGCAATTATCTCTGCAGCCCCGTTCCAAGTTTAAATAGCGTGCAGACGGACGAAAACGGACGAAAAGACGGAGGAATTTAATGGCGTGGATCCAGCGCGATACTAAAGATTGCGTGAAGGGAGTTTTACGGCAATTTAAGATTTTGGAGTGGTTCCCGTGTTTCCGTCAATACGAACAGGAGTCGATTAAGACTTAACAGAGCCTTCATAACGGATGGCACTTAAATCTCAGTGGAAAGATATCTTAAACCTGATTCATTGTGGACATGCAGTGTTGATTTATTGACAACGAACGTATTCTAATCTTTAATTTTCAAAAATTTTCCATCGTGGTTCATGCAAAAATGAACCGCGCAAATTTTAAAACTCGACTTTTGGACCCGTGCTGATAGCGCTCTTTCTGCCCAACATCGCGAAAATTTTTCTTTTATTACTTTTTTGTATTTTGCAACGCTTGAGCATATGTTAGCCTGAGCAGATAGTCTCGTGCTAAAAAATGTTCGATGAGATTGAACATACCTTCGAATTTTGAAAGCTACCATGATTGCCAACTCAGGCGTTGGATGCAGAAAGAGCACTCGGTTGTGGCGTTTTGAAATCTCAACAGCTAGTTTATATTTTAGAGAGGAAACTATTGCGTGAATTTTCTGCAATTATTTGGTTTCAGCTTTGTAAAAGCATGAGGAATATTCAGTAAAATTCACAACGAATTACATACATTTAATTTAATCATAACGGATGAAACGTCAGTAGAGGTTCAGAGACACCGCAACCAAGGAATGCCCTCCCTGGTAAAAATTGGCGATAAGAGCTGCGTTTCGAAATACCATAGGAATTCTTATAGCCGGCTAGAGAAGGCTACAGAAAATCATATAGCTCGCTGTATAATGCGGAGAAAATCATACGGCCGGGCTGTACGAAGCGATAAAAAATTATGCAGTCGGGCTATAGTTCCTATCGCCGGGCTTTACACTTTATCGTCTGGCTGTTGCTTTTTCGCCATCGAATATAAAAGGCTATGAGAAATTGTGCAGAAATTCGTGTGCTTTGGAAATCATTAAGTTTGATACGGAACCACCTCAATATTTACAAAACACACGTTATATTTTCCTTTAATACATATTTTTTTTTTCATCAATTAAAACGAGAATAATCCATACAGGATGTGCAAACATTTCAAAATCATGAGTTGAATAACGCTGACTCCGCCAGATTAAATATTAGAGCCTCACACAAAGCGGAGCGGCGACGCACTGGCGCCTACAAATCTAACAGGGATACTTCACGCATTGCGCAACGCGTGAAGTATCCCTGTTAGGTTTGTAGGCGCCAATGCGCGTTTCGCGCTGGCTGCCCGCCTGCCGCACCGCAGCGTAGCACGGCGCTTGAAGCAACTATTTCACACCAGACCGGAGGTATTACACAGTATCATACGAGACTGAAGGCGGTCTAATATATTAGGAATGACAGGCATCCATCAAAAGTACGGAGCTTTCCTCGCTAAATAAATCAAGATACTACGGCCCAAAAAGAGAGCAGTGGTCCAAAAACTCACTAAGTCCTAGCATCCGTAATTAGTGACGTTTAGCATACACTTTATCGCCTGGCTGTGAATTGCTTAATCGCCATCGGCTATAAAAGGCTATGAGAAATTTTGTAGCCGGCTATAGAAGCTATTGGAAATCTTACAGCCGGCCGTAGGTCTATGGTATTTTGGAACACAGATTCTACTGCCAATTTTTACCAGGGCTTTCTGCACCCAGCGCTTCAATTCAGTTACTATTGGGATTTAACGCGAGACCTACTCTGTCGTGCTAAGGAAAAACGCCGTATGAACCTTCAGGAGTTTCCAAATATCCTTTGATAAATCCCGAATTTTCTGGTAAACATATGAATGTTTTTCTTCCAATTTATCATATAATTTTGTTCGCAATTTCACCTAAACTTTAGGTCCTAAAGTTCCTGAAAAGTCCAAGGCAAAATATTTATAACTTGCTTAAAACATACACATTTTATCGAAGGAAATTTGGCAACTCTCGAATGTACATACGGCGTTCTTCCGTTGCACGGCAGTAACTGACCTAGACTCAGGCGCGCTGACCACTAAGCAAACCTTGCCGGACTCCTTAGGCGATACTAAGCAACGTTTTTGGTCGAATTCTCAAAATTTTATTATAGTCAACGCAATTTGACAAAAAACGTGCACCGTGAACTGGAATCAGCGTACCTATTTCAAACGTTGCCGAATTGTCTCCTTTTTATTTTTTAAGCAGCAAACCAAGCAACGCTGTAACTTGAAAATTTGTAAGTGTATACTTGATAATTTGCGGCAAATTCACCGTGGTTAAGTTTTTTTTTTTTTTTTTTTTTTTTTTTTTTTTAAAGGAATAAAACACGGGCGAAAATGAGGTAACTTGAAGTCCAATTGGACTGCAATGCCAATTTTACCGTCCAAGTTTTTTTCTGTGTGCTTAGGTCCCTTCTCCCGTACCCGTGATGGCAAGGTCCCGTCTTTTTGCTCTAAAATAAATCGAAATGCAGCATATCAAACTTTCGGGGAAAAAATCCAAATTGAAGAGGAGTGACTAAAAACGAAAAAAAGGCGTGGCGAAAGGTCTCCGAGGCGCGGTCTCAAAGGTCTCTAGTGATAACAGGCCCCGTCCTTCCGCCCCAAAACCAAATCAGAATGCATCATTTCGAACTTTTTAAAAACAAAATCCAAATTGAAAAAGAATGACTGAAAAACGAAATACGGCTTAGCGAGAGGTGTCCGAGGCGATCTCAAAGGTCCCTCGCAAATTAATGGATAATACCTACAGCGGTAAGAACTGGCGCTTGTAAGAAGGAGAAGTGTTATGTGGGGATTAAACGTGGGGATAAAGCGGGCCTTAAATTTTAAGCGTCCCAAGATGAGCTTTTGTTCTTGGTTTTTCGCCGCCACCTGCGATCCTCTCAATGAATTATCTTTTCCTGTACAGCCGAGCCTAGGAAAATCGTCCTATCATTGTTGGCAGACAGTGCTAAAAAATTAGATTTCCCTCCATTCAATCCCATTTAAAATAGCCACGTTTTAGCGCACACCATGACAACCTTTCACCCGACAAATACTCAGAAGTTGCCAACTTCATTCCAATAAAACACGAATTTCCTGGAAAACTTTTAATCGTTTTTCTTTGAAGTTCATACATAATATTATTTACATCTTAAACCAGTGCATCTGATTTTTTTCTCTTTTAAATCAATACAAATGTTACTGCGGCGTCAGCCATCATGGTTAAAATCAAAACCAGGGTTTCAGCCAAAGTTTCCAACGACAACAATCTCAAAAACTTCCTGAAATCATATCAGAAACAGATATACCTCTTTTCCTCGTCAAATCCAACGATAATTTATAGATTCTCATCATTTACTAAAATTCTGAGAATCATAGCTCTTTTTCCTCAACGCAATAGTAATTTGAGGATAAAAGCATCTTCAAAGGAAGAAATCGCTAACATAATTAATATTATAATCAAGTTGAAGTCATATGAGCGTTTATCCCGAAAATTTTCACATACCATAAATCGCTCTTAAAATGAAGTTTTCTTAAAAATTGAAAAAAAATCACACACATTTTCGAAAATATTGTAATCCAGTAAAGAAAATTTGGCAACATCAGGAAGTTCTTACCACGTTCTTCCCTACTACGGAAGTATATGTTGGTTTGGCGAGCGAGGTCGCTGTAACCGAATTCTACTAAGCCAATAAATAACCGCCTATCGGCATTGGGGTTCTGCTTGAAATTGCGCGCTTTTTCCTCATGGCAGCAGAAAAAGTTTTCTTAGCCGCGAAAGGAACTTAATATTCAAGGGGCGAAATTGTAACGTCTTCGGTGTTCCTCACACAGGCTTTCAAGTCAACTCAAATTAAATTTGAACGCCCCTTGAAAATGGAGCACGCTGAAGCCATAATGAGTTCACTGATATTAACATTTTTCTACGAAACGTGTACGTGTGAGGTTTTGAAATTATTCCCTTTATCGCGCCGAGTATAAACCGAGTATTTTAGATGCGAGAAAAATAGCGGCGTTAGAGCTTATTTTCAACGCTAGCCAATCTGACCGAATCGCGAGTTCAAGACTCGAGGCTTGCCACGATCGGATGGGATTTAGCAATGAGATCATACCGAGGTACACTGTTGTTTTGGGGGAAAAACACTTATCGACGTTCCCCAGACGAAAAGATGTAACGAAATTGTACTGTTGCAAAATTTGCATTTTCGAATTTCATTTTTGCCATGTTCCATTTCATTTTTGCCATGTTCCATTTCATTTTTGCCATGTTCCATTTCATTTTTGCCATGTTTCATTTCATTTTTGCCATGTTCCATTTCATTTTTGCCATGTTCCATTTCATTCAAGTCCTCTTGGTTGATCTGATCGAAAAAATTTGCATTTTCGAATCTCATTTTTGCCATGTTCCATTTCATTTTTGCCATGTTTCATTTCATTTTTGCCATGTTCCATTTCATTTTTGCCATGTTCCATTTCATTTTTGCCATGTTTTATTTCATTCAAGTCCTTTTGGTTGATCTGATCGAAAAAATTTGCATTTTCGAATTTCATTTTTGCCATGTTCCATTTCATTTTTGCCATGTTCCATTTCATTTTTACCATGTTCCATTTCATTTTTGCCATGTTCCATTTCATTTTTGCCATGTTTCATTTCATTTTTGCCATGTTCCATTTCATTTTTGCCATGTTCCATTTCATTTTTGCCATGTTCCATTTCATTCAAGTCCTTTTGGTTGATCTGATCGAAAAAAAGGAACTCAAAGTAACCCACTGTCATCGCATGCTCGGCAATTTCTTAACTTTGACCTGCAACAAGTTCTCAAGTGCATTTTACGCGCCGTTTCCTAAAATTTGGTCACTGTGGAGCGCAAGGACCTCTTCCTTTCCGACAAACTCTGGTTCTTTTTCGCAAAATGCTATCCATCACCGAAAAAAAAGTTGCTGAGGTAACATCCCGGATGTTAAAAATCTGCGCGACAACTCTTGAATGTTGATATGAACGCTACGGTTGTTAATGCAACGTCGAGTTCCTTTATACTGAGAGTCAAGACAAGCACCCCTCATGGAGTCACAAACGGGAATAAAGATTAAACAAATTAACAGTTTTTTGTAATCTTTGATCGGCCCATTCTCAAATTCTTTTCTCCGTTCCTTCTCTCATTCCGTTTGTTTCTTGTCGAACCCGTTATTCCCCGGTCCATTCTGGATTATAATCTTTGCAGTCGGTGAAAATGAAATCTTTATTCCCGTCTCTAACACTGTGGAGGCCTAAAATACGGGAACCAATCGGAAATGGATTCACATTGTCTTGACTCTCAGTATATCGTCACCTTCCAGGCAAAGTATCACAAGCGCCATGCGACGTTTAAAAATTTACGCCGCCATTTTATTTCTTTACTGAGAAATTGTTGGTTGAATCTGTTTGGAAATTTTACTAAATTTTATCGGCAGCACAAAGAAAATTCAGTGAAATTTTCGGACAGCTTCGTTGAAAAATTTCTCCGTAAAAAAATAAAATGGCGGCGGAAATTTTTAAACGTCGCATGGCGCTTGTGATACTTTGCCTGGAAGGTGACGATATAGGGACTCTAATGCAACGTCGGTAGGATGTCACTTTAACAGCCAGAGTATTCATAACAACATTCAAGAGTTGTCGCGCAGATTGTTAACATCCGGGATGTTACTTCAGCAACTTTTTTTTTCGGTGTATTAGTTTCCATGTGGAGATAGGTGCTTTCAGGAAAAGTGGCTCTCTGTCGCAAAATTAAGTCAAAATACACCGGAGAGATTTACTGTTTCAATTAAGGTCGTCTGATTTTCGCAAATAACCGAAGATTTCCTATAACAAGATTTGCGAAGCAATCGTGAGATTGCTTCGAGGGTGGAGAAACGATCGTTTATTGAGTATCATTGAAATTCGGGTCGGACTCTAGGCTCTGCTTGTAATCCTTGCCTGTTTAATGGTTTCACTTTACGTAATATCGACCCTCATCCATCTTTTTCTGACCGTTAAGGTAAACGTGAGCTGGATGTTTTAAGCATGGTCCTGCTTATTGCTGAAATACAGGCGATAAACATCATCCAATTAGTTTTCTTTATTTACAGTTTGCCCCCTCCCATTTCAGCCGTATATTCAGCTTTAAATACATGTCGGAGCTCTATACATTTCATTAGACTACTATTATTAGTTTCTGGACGAGATTATCTGAGATGGAAAGTCTGCATATCGACGGTGAAACTACCAAACCACGTATCTCGGTTTGCGACGTCGCAGACTTCCTGTCATACTTTATTTTTTAAACGAAAAACTACTTAACATCCAGTCTTGAAAATTTCTGTGATTTTTCCTCTTTGTTCGGAGAAAATTCCGTGAAAATTTCAAGGAATGATATTGATTTGGTCTACTTCAAAAAAATAAAATGTGAGCGTAGATTTTTAAACACCGCAAACGAGATACGTGGTTTGGTAGTTTCACCGTCGATATTTCAGCTTTAATACATGTCGGAGTTCTATACATTTGATTAGACTACTATTATTAGTTTCTGGACGAGATTATCTGAGATGGAAAGTCTGCATATGAATGTTCTGCAGTGGAGAATTTGCAGGTGTTCATATGTTCAATAATCTATATATTTAATATCCTAAGGCCTTTTTTGGCCTCATACAGTTTGTGCTAATTCGATCTCGGAAACTACTGGACCGATTTTCCTCGGATTTGTTTTAAATGAAAGCTCTTAGGCTGTAGACGTGCCAACTTTCTTTAGTTTTTCGATTTGCGAGACCGACGTTGCAAAATTTACCTCGATTTGGTAACGACATGCTTGCGTTTTTGACGTTGGACAGTTTGTGCTAATTCGATCTCGGAAACTACTGGACCGATTTTGCTCGGATTTGTTTTGAATGAAAGCTTTTAGGCTGTGGACGTGCCAACATTCCTTAGTTTTTCAATTTGCGCGACCGACGTTGCAAAATTTACCTCGATTTGATAACGAAATATTTTCGTCTTTGCCGCTGGACGAGTCATAAGGTTGGGGGACCTCCCACCCTCTGATTTTCCGTTTCCCTCTCCACGTAAACCCATCCCTACCTGCCGTTAGTACGTGTCACCCTTCTGCTCTGGCATGGGTCCTTTGTCAGTATCACTCCCTTTCTTATGCCGTCTGACTCGGAACACCTACTACGCATTTCCTCCGTCGAATTGCTCATAATCAGTTTTCGGTTTGTCCAGGTTTCTCAGTAGTGCGTCTAGAGTTTTGCTTTCATGACTTTATCATTATAGTTTTTTTTTACATGAAAATTACTTAATTTTGATGTGTATTTTTCAGAAGATAATTTTCTTTTTTACGGCAGCACAGGTTTTATTAATAATTAACTTTTTTACAGCAGCTCATGTGTTCTTCCAAGAGAATCGGTGATTAATGTTCACCCTTTCGCACCGTTAAATTTTCACAAAGTGTTTTGATTTTCTTTTCAAGGAGTGTTTTTTATTTTTCAAAGATGTTTCTTTTTCTAGAAGTAGGTGGTTATCATTATCAGTTTCTTATTCTTTGTTTTTGAATGTATCATTTTTTTATCGTTTAAAATTTTCCTGGAAGTCCTCTAATTACTCGTAGTAGCAAAATTTGGCTCGCGAAGCGAGCCAATATTCACTCGCGGAGCGAGTGACTGGGGGTCCAGGGGGCGAAGCCACCGGCTAGCGGCGCAAGCGAGCGTAGCGAGCTGAAGCAGCTAGTCAATTTTAAAGATTGTAAAAAAATGAGGAAATAAAGAAAATTAAGTCCACTTATTTGAGTAAATAAAATAGTCAGCACCAACATTCAAATATAACTCAGTTAAAATTTATAAGTTCTAGTAACTTTTTCGACTTGCTACTATTTGCTATTTTGGGAGGGCCTATTTATTTAATTCTTCTGAGGTTAGGTTTAACTTTAAAAATTATAATTTGGTTTCTCAGTGTTATAGTTTATTTATGGGAGTAAACTTAACATTTTTTCCACGGCACTTTCTTGGCCTAAATGGGATACCTCGTCGTAGCAATGAGCAGTTTTACGAAAAAAAGTGAAAGAGGTAATCCCCTGAAATTATTGCAGTACCCCATTTTGTTGGATGCTTTAGTAATAATGTATTGGGCTACGACCACAATTGATTGGAAATGCCCAAGTCGGGTCGTAACTCCTACCTCTTTTTTCCGTGCTTTATTTTTCTATGGAAACTCTGAAGTGAGAGCACGAAAACATCCTTGGTTTCTAAACCGAACAACTGTTTTATTAAGTTTGAGACATTTTTATTTTATTATGAATCGAACGACTGTTGAGAGAGGGTTGACAAAAAGACATATCCTGCTGAAATACATGTGTTGAAATGGGAAATGTCATCCTATCATGTCACAAGGCAGTCCAAAAAAATTAGAAGTAAGAGGAAAATAGGGAAGATAGCGTTTCAGAGACAATTCACATCGACTTGTCTGAGAAAATAATTTTTCTCTGCAGTTGGCAGTGTTAATTCACGGCGCACAGCGGATCGAGTCAATAGGAGAGGTCAGAAAAAATTTGGAAACTTTAAACGCTTATAACTCCGCTCACGCAAAACTTTGAGGCTCTGAAAGTGGTTTCATTGGTTTCTTCGTGAAATTTTCTTTTACACGCACCCATCGAAATTTGAAGTGTGACGAAATAAACATCAAAATTGCAGTTTTGGTAAAAAAAATTCGTGTCCCATCTTTCGAACTGAGTAGATCGACTGTGCGGAGATCGTCCCTCAGGAGTGAGCTAAACTTAGATGACATGGCGTAAATTGAAGTCTCTTAATTCTAGAAGCAATTATTCTGCGGGTCCCTCTTTTACTCTGCCGTCTTAAGGAAGAACGCCGTATGAACATCCGAGAATTGCCAAATTTCGTTCGATAAAATGTTTATTTTTGCGGTAAAGGTTATGAATATTTTTCCTTGAAATTTTCAGAAGCTTCAGGTCAAATTGTGAACGAAATTATCTGGAAGATTGATGGAAAAATATTCGTAAGTTTACCAAGGGATTCGTGTTTTATCAAAGGAAATTTGGCAACGCCTGAAGGTTCATACGGCGTTTTTCCTTAGTGCGGCAGTACTGGTCTTGCAGCGAGACGTTCGTACCATTTTCTGATAAAGTTGGAAGCAATAGAAATAAACAGCCGTGCTGCCGTGCTACAGAAGAACGCCGTATGAACATTCGAGAGTTGCCAAATTTTCCCGGATAAAACACGTATTTTCGACGAAATTAACGCATATTTTTCCTTGAAATTTTCAGATATTTTTGATTAAATTGCGAACAAAATAGTCTAAAAAATTCGAAGAAAAATATTTACAATTTCCCCAAGAAATTCGTAATTTATCAAAGGAAATTTGGCAACACCTGAAGGTTCATACGGCGTTCTTTCTTAACACGGCAGCGTGCTACGATGACTCTCATATCCGTTATTTCATCACAGCCATAAAAAGTCCAAGATTTTGAGATGATGCAACATTCGAGTGCTACTCCGCGGAATTTCACAATTCGATCAAGCTTGAAGATTTTCTCGCGAAATAATCGCTTCAACAGTGCTCATTTGCATTGTTATTAGCCTTCCTAATTGTGCGCCGTTATAAGCTAACCGACGCATTTAAATTTGGGTGATGGTTTCCGGTTTCCTTTCATACGTGGAATCCAACATGCCGAAATACAGATAAGCTTCTTTCGTGTTTGGCCCGGTACATACTGTTGAAATGCACTGTTTCTCCGAGCTAGTTTTAACTGAGTCAACCTTGATTCGTTGAATTAGTTTTGCGGATGTTCTACCAGCGTTCAAGCGTCTCGACCGGGCCTTATGTGCAAATGATAATTACACTTGTGATAGTCAGGAAATATGCGTTTTCAATTTTTGACGCAATTTAAATTTATTCGGAAAAATAATGGGCACTATTTTTTTAAGTGTCTACTGATATGTCGAATTACCAAAAAGAATATCGATAGCTGAAGTCAAAGAATTTTGGATTTCGACGTTGTGAGTCTACGCTCATGTTTTATTTTTTTTTAGAAGAGAATGGAACAGCAGTCTCTATTGAAATTTCCTGTAAATTTTCTTTACCCATTCCAAAAATAAATCACGCAATACAGCAGGGAAATGTTTTGATTAGTTTTCCTCAAAGAAAATACAATACAACAGAGGATTCCTAAACGCTGCAACAAAGACACACATTTCCCACATTTAGCTATCAATATTCTGAGAAAAAATTCAATCAATGGTGTTCATTTGTTTTTCTTTAAAAAGAAATGAAATACTATAATGGTGTAAAATTTACATTCGCATTTCGTTTTTAACTCGGATTGATACTGTTTAGCATTTTTTATCTCAACTCTCACCAGTTTTTAATAGATTCTCAACGAAATTTAGATCGGAAATTATGCGGTCATTGCGTGTGAAATAGAATAGAATGGTATAGGTAAATTTTGCAGCCTCGAAATAAAGTTAAGTCCATTTTATCGGAAATGGCGAATCGGATTACAGCCTTTTCCAGTGGCGTGGCGTGAATTGCGATGTATCGATTGTTGTGCCATTTAAACATATGGTAAAAAATCGATAATTAAGGTGTTCGCTGCGAACACCCTGTTTATCGATCCTTTTCCATGGGTTTAAATGGCGTAACATTCGATACATCGCAATTCACGCCACGCCACTGGCCTTTTCATAGTATCATTAGATTACTTTTCATTCAATTTTTCATGTTTTTCCTCTTCCCTCCCGCGTATTTTTGCGTGGAAGTACTAAACCACACACACTAAGGACCATTAAGAAAACAACTGAGAGCATCTAACTTCAGAGTTCGACGATACGATCGCCAATCTACGTCAAATTATACGGGAAAAATGAAACACGTTCAAAACTTGGCAAGCAGTATAACCAATGGCAAGCTAGGAGCAGGGTCAAAGCGATAAGAAAAGCATTCTGGAAGGATTATAGTTTGTCAACTCCGCTCCATTTTCATATCACCAATAACCACAATCTTGAACGGTACCTATTCCCCGTGCTTGATGAGGAGGAACATTCATCGAATAGTATCGTAAAATTTTAGAGTTTCCAAACATCCGATCTCCGTCGTTTTCCTGTTTACACATTCTTCAGCCCGACCACAATGAGCTCCCGGAATTTATTCCGGCCCTTTGAATTTCTTTGATCTTCGGAGTTCCGTGTTTCTTATCTCCCGCGTTTTATAATGTTTACACGGGAACAGGAGCATAAACTTAGAGGAGTCCGTTGAAAAAGACGGTTGATCTTACTTGAAAGTCTAAAAGGAACCTAGATCTGAGGTCACCTTCACTGGAAAGAAAACACATTGGATCTAGAGTCCAGACTCTTGAAAACATTTACAAGAAAAATTACTCTTAATTCAATCAGATTTTTGCCTAAATCAAAAGGAAATCCGCTCAAATTAAGAGGCTTGGTTCTTGATTTAAGCTAAAATCCGATTGAATCAAGATTTCTTGTCGATGTTTGTAAGAGTCCGGATTCTAGATCCAATGTGTTTCTTCCAGTGTTCCCTCAAATATAGGCAGTATATAATTAAATAGTAGGTCACTAAAAAATATAGTTTACACATGAGAACGCGGATCTTTGACAAATCATTCCGGGATACAGTCATTCTCCAAGTAGAGAGTACGTTTTCCGTCTTTTTTATTTTTTACTAGCAGTCAACCCGCGCTTCGCGCGGCGATATTGCAGGAAACAAATCCGAATATCTCATAATATATGCGTATAACTTTTAATTCACTGATTTTATTTGGATCGCTGGAAAATTAATGCATACTTCTATAATTTAGGACTGAGTCAGGGAAATATAAGGTTCGTTAAAAAGTAACCATCCCTAGTACCGTGTGACACTATTGTTAACGAAAAGTTTTTGTAACTTGTCAAAGAGGTTTTTGAATGATCTTCGAATAACTTTTGATGAGCTAGATGTAATGGTTGTACGCAGCTCTTGCACTTCTGTTCGATATTGTCAAGAATCATCTGAATTTTAAAAAAGTGTCCGCTTGTTGGATACCCAATATGCTCATTCATGCATACAAGTAGAAGCGCATGAAAGCTTTAGCAGACATTTTGGAGATGAACCAAGAATTAGATGAAGAATTCATGACTTAAATCACGGCACCTTAATTACGGGATGACCTTAATTACGGCAACTATGTATTGTCCATGAGATGCAGATGGACCCATTTCCTTAGCTCATCAAAAGTTATTCGAAGATCAATTTTATCAGCCACCCGTACGACCCACGTTTCTAGTGACCCGTACACTGAAAAAAAGTTCTGTTGTCACAAACCAGAATTTCTGGTTGTATTTCGCAACCAGATTTTCCGGTTGATTTAACCAGAATTACATTTGACTCAACTAGAATTTGGTGGAGTCAACCAGACGTCTGGTTGAGTCAACTGTAATTCTGGTTGAATCATCCGGAAAATCTGGTTGCGAAATACAACCAGAAATTCTGGTTTGTTACAACAGAACTTTTTTTCAGTGTACGTGCTTCGCACGTATGAAACATACAATCAGAGAAAACAGAATTCATCTCACAATAATCAATAATTAGTAGAACATGAATCGTTTCGATGTATAATACCACATTATAATGCGGCGTTACTATTGTAATTAATTATAATGTATTAGGGGCATTATAAGTCTTTATTACCACGTCGGAATGAAATGTTGTAGAATGAATTGAAAAGCATGTTGGCAAAATTTATTGAGAAAACCACTATTAAAACGACAACTACAGTTAATTTGAGTCCCACTGGAATTAATAGTTAAAAAATCCATGATTACACAACAAACCCACTATGAAAGCAACAACTAAAGTTCAGAAATAGTTAGGAAATCCATGATTACACTAGAAAACCACTATTAAAACGACAACTACAGTTAAATTGAGTTCCACTGGAATTAATAGTTAAAAAATCCATGATTACACAAGAAACCCACTATGAAAGCAACAACTAAAGTTCAGATAATGGAAAATAACTGACCCAAAACATTCAAAAAGATGTTATTTTCATCAGCTGCTCGCTCAGTTTAAAAAAAAAAAAAAAACAAAGTAAAAACGTTCGTGGGGAGGGGGGAAGGCGAATAAATATACGAGCAGTAAGCGTAGAAGAATAACTATGGAAACATAAGAAAGCTCAAAAACTTTCATCAGCTGATAATCGGATGAAACATAGAAAGGCCCGCAGTGTTGCCGTTCATAGCATAGAACAGCGGAAATCAAGGGCCAATTACGCGCGCAGCTAAAGGTATCCGACGGCCACCCGGCAACGGCCGCGTCAGGAAATATACCCGCACTGCTACGTCTCTCTTTCCAACACACACGGGCTTACGGGAATATCCGCGACTTCCGACCGCGGTTACTCGCGAACGGACGGGCGGATCGCGAAAAGAAAGCTTATTGCACCCCTCGGGGACAGTACCCGTCGAACGGCTAAGTTCGCACCGATTCCGACCGGTGGGAGCAGGGAGGCGAGCGTGATGGATCAGTGTATGATCAATGTATTTCCCTTTTATTAGTTAGATTAAATCTGCAAATAATTTTGTCGTAGCGACGAGTGGAGGGTTTATTCAATGTGAAAACTGAAAAAACGGCATAAATGTAATATAATTTGACCTAAATGTGTTTATTATCAATCTGATTTTTTGAAAAAAGCTGCCACAGGAAGAAAAACTAGCATGACCCCGTGAGCTTTACTTGCTGTACAAATTAAACTATAATACTGAGTTGAATTAAACTACAAAATAAAACCATAATCTATAGCCCGTAATGGCGTAGTTGGTGTGATCGGCATCACTTGTCCTCTTTTCCTAGAAAGCGCGTTAACACACAAACATTAAACTAAACTATTTTCATTAAAAGCTCCTTTATGAAATACTACTGACGAGAACTTTTGATGCTGACAAGTAATACTCTTTGCGTAAAAGCGTAAAAATGACCCATGTTTCAAAAGTTTTAGCAGACTCATTTATCTTGTTACCTTCGAAATATTATTTCAAAATGCTTATGCACGTCTTTAATACGATCCTATAACCACTCGTAATATATCTTGAAAATTGTTGTGTTTCAGGATCACTGAGTAACATTGAAGACGGAGGATATCAATGTAACAAAACTCAAGTGAGGAAAGTTATCTCCGGTGTCGTTGGAGCTGCCTCTAGCGTGACCTCTATCCAAGTTGCAAATTTACTCCGACTCTTCAAAATTCCTCAGGTAAAATTATAAGATTATAAATATCTGCACGCACAGGAATAGATGTATTTAATGCATCAAATGTGTGCTGCAATCTTATCGATATCAAATGGTTCATTATGTTACAATAAAGGCAAAAGTTCATTGAGCGATTTGTAATTAAGTTTTAATTATTTTTGTAATTATTTGTTGATTCTTACAGGCGTTGCATGGTGACAAAAAGGGAAATTGTGAGGAATTCCCGCTTTTTCAGCGTTTTAAATTTTAATCCCAAAATTTTGGTTTGATACCATATTCTATTGTTTTGAACGTTGAACCAGAATAAAATACGGTCCATTAGGTATTTTACATGAAAATATGGAGATAGCATCGCTATTCAATATTCTGCATGAGGTATTCCGTTTGTTATGATCATAGAGCGACAATTTCAAAAATGACGAATCAAAATTCAGTTTCTCCGTGTATTTTACCAAGTGGTTGTGGGATGAATAAAAAGTAATGCCTTATATTAATATATTATCAATAAATATTATTTTCGATGAATTATTCACTTATCTCATTGAATGGTAATTTGCGGTCCAGAGAACAATAAACACAGATCTTGGGATGGAGCTGGTCAGTGCCAATTCTTGAATGTTGGCAACCCTGTTTTTCCTCCATTTAAATGTATGTAAAACAATCGATTCTCGGTGAGGCAGCTTACCTCACCTTAAATCCATAATTTTAATAGATTTAAATGGAGCTAAAACAGCGTTGCCAACTTACGAAATCGCCACTGGAGCTGGTGTTCTGCCTCGATTTAACTCAGAGAAGAGAATCAGCCCCATCAAAAAAAAATTGAATCAAATCAAAAATGTAATCGAAATCATTGGGATAATGTGTAGAATGGAAGTATTTTTGTTCTTCGAGTTTAAATTCCTAATTTTTATGATTGATTTTTTAAAAATTCCGTGAGTTGCAATATAAAATATACTGATACATCGGATTGTCTGTCACTGTCGCGCCTTCAAATACTCCGGGTATGCAAGAACACAACTTCAGAGTTCGAATAGTTGCATTAGTTAGGTTTGAATCTATATTCGATCCACGTAGCGGCGGTAACGTTAGGTTCGTATTTACGGTTGTTCCTGAAACACATCTTTTCTCTAGGGTTTTACAGAGTGTGACTGTGATAGTGTTTAGAGAGACCTTTACTTATAACATGAGGGAAAATGTACAAATCTCACGGTAAAATTCAACAGTGCAGTCATGAATAAACATCCTTGCAAGAGACTGCAGTGCTATGCTATAACCATACCAGCTACCAAGGATAAAATATTCCTGATGGCTTTTCAAATTTTAAAATAGGTTTAGGATCGTTAAATTAGGTTATTAAATAGATCTTAAAATGTATTCAACCTTTGAAAACCTTTTAAATTAGACGATCTTCAAATTAGTCAAGATCATTGTTTTTTGGGGGAGAGGGGGTGCTGTTACTGTTTTTTGTATAGGCGAATCATTTGAAGCATTTGAAGAGATCCGATTTTGAAGCTGCACCGTTAATTTTTACCTGAGAGTTTCTACTTTTTTTTCATGGATCCATATGAAGGCCTCTTGAAACATCCCTAAGGCACAATGAAGTCCATATGAGGTGCTTTAAGGAAAGGGAAAGATTTACGAACGCCCACAATTATGATCCTAACTTATTGCTAAAATATAAGGGTTAAATCTGAGACGAGTAGTCCAATAACAACGTGTAAACGTCGCACCCATCTGAAAATAGCCACACCTCCAGATTTAAAAGGCAAGAACGTCGAGAGAATATACAGAGAGCCAAAACTGCCGTGCTAAGGAAGAACACCGCATAAAGACTCGAGAGTTGCCAAATTTCCTTCAGTAAAATATTTATTTTTGGGAAAATTTATGAATGTTTGTCCTTAAAATTTTCAGGAACTTTAGGTGAAATTGCGAACAAAATCATATGAAAAATTGAAAGAATAAAAATTTACATTTCTACCAGGAAAATCGTGTTTTATCAAAGGATATTTGGCAACTCCTGAAGGTTCATACGGCGTTTTTCCTTAGCACGGCAGAAAAATGACGACGCATTGTGTGTTTAAATCGTATAATTTCTCGCGTGCTCTTAAAACCCCCCTCCTCGGTTTCAAGCCTGTTGCCATCGACAGAAACTTGCATAATTTGTTGCATTCGAGCAACTGGGTTCAATTCGGTGGTAAGGTGCACAGGGGGATGATAACTTCGCATAAACCTATTTTGAGCCAAGTGAATTTCAAAAGTTTGCAAAAAAGTTATCGGAATGAAAATATTCCGTTATCGAGTTAGCATTACAAGTTTTGAAATTCCATTATTCAAGGATAGTCCTGTCTGCCTGATGCACGCTCGCATCACCTGCCACACTGCGTGCTAAGAAAGAGCGCCGTATGAACATTCGAGAGTTGCCAAATTTCTTTTGCTAACAAGTTAATTGTTTAAGAAAGTTATAAAAAATTTTTCCTTTAACTACTCAGGAACTTTAGGTGAAATTGTGAACAAAATTATCTGAAATATTGGAAGGAAAATATTTATTAGTTTAACGGGAAATTCGTGTTTTATCAAAGGAAATTTGGTAATGCTTGAAGGTTCATACGACGTTTTTCTTTAGCACGACAGCGCACCTCTCTGACGAAGAACGAGAGTTTCCAATTAGGATAAAGCAACAGGTGGAGAGTGAGGCTCCTTGGATTTGTTCAAGTTCACGTGAACGTAATTAGAACGTTCGTCCCTCGATAGGAGGCGGTCTCTCTTCCAAAGAAGTCAGTTTGGAGTAAACTTGTTTATGACTCAAATACATTTAACGCTACCCTGATTTTTAGCAAGGGACAAGAACTGGCAAAATTTTACTTTTATAGAATGAACTAGGGGCTTATGGGGCTGCTTCGCAGCCCCTTATTTTTCCTGTACACTTTTCACTTTGAACTTTAAAGCAATAAGGTCCATCACCCGGAATATCAATTCGATTTGCAGAGAAAGAGGCAAAAGCAACAGCACTATTATAATTTCTGATATGCTTTATGAAATTTGGAGAATATAAAAATAATGATTTCAAATCGGTATTTGTCCGAATACTCGGTAAAGAAATTAAGCCATTTTGGCAGCAGTTATTAAAATGACCATTGGACATTTCACCCTGAAAATGGCGAGCATCACAATGATGACAAATTATATTCATTGCACCGACTGAAAATTTGGTAACAAAATTTTCATCAAAGTTCTGATCATCAATTTTATACTTCCGAAATGAAGAAATGAAACTTTGATTTTCTATACTAATAACAGAGTTAAGTTCTTGCTTCACTAAACGAACATGCGAAGAATTCTGAAAAACGCGACCACGTTTTGGAGGACGACCGCCTCGGTCATTGAAAATTTCACTCATAACAACTGTTAAATTTAAAATTAAAATTAGTAAAAATTATTATTATTTTAACAAAATCATAACTGAAAAGTTCAATTTTTAAATTAAAAAAATAAATCAGAAGAAAAAGGATGAAATGAAAATGGAAATTAATAATAAACATATTTATACACATTGAAAAGAAACAGCGTGAAAAGTTCTGATCGGAAATGAGAAAAAAAACTTGGAGGTTATTGACTTAATGAGGAAAAATTGGCAATAGGAAAAAGATGGAACCAATCATGAAAAACCGTAAAAAAAAAAACGCGGGAAAAGAAAAATGTATGTTGATGGCAGTTGAGTGTTGGAAGTAACCTCACTTAATGATGATTGTTGAACGAAAACAGCTGATAAAAAGACAGCAAACAGTAAAGTAAGATGCGTAGCAACAAAACTTTTCCGAAAAACAAAAAACAAAAAACCCCCACTTCCCCTCATCCAATTTATGAGTTTTTAGGGATTTAAAAATCGGGGACGAACCCCAGAAAATAATTTATAGTTTTCCCGAAGCATTGAGAACAACACCTTTCAAATGAACCAACGCCCCTCGCAATTAGTACAGTGGTTGATTCACAATTTCATTCTATTTTTCAAATTAAATATTAAGATGAGGATAATCGAACACAATTTTCTCGCACATATACCTCTCTTTATTTCAATGTTTAACGCAGGATTAGTTAGTTATTACGTAATAATTGGTTAACTTTGGAGGGCTACTAAGAAGCCTGCTTGCAAGAAAGCTTGTAAGCCTGGTGTCATTTACTGTCAGTTGACATAAAAAAGGTTTATACTATGTCTACTTAATTATATCGATGGCGAAAGCACGAATTCACGCATCTCTTTTTGCGAAGTTGCAGACTTCCCGTCATACTTTATTTTTTCTTTGGAGAGCAAGTTAACATAATGTCTTGAAAACCTCTTTGATATTTTTTCTATTTTAGCTGAATATTCTGTATGAATTGCAACCAATTTAGTTGACTTGCGTTTCTTCGAAAAAATAAACTAGTAGTGGACATTGTGAAACCCTACAATGGAGGTACGTGGCTTCGCAATTTAGCCATCGATTTTTCTCATTTTTTTAAGCGATGCAGGCTGGTTTTGATTTTGAGCCGACTTTGATCGGCTGTGGCACATTCCAACTTTTCCGGGTCAGCGTTTGTGATCGAGCTGTAGTTTAAAAAGTTCATAAGAAAAATCGTGATGAATAGCAATAACCCCTGAAGTTTTAATGGCATCTAGATGATTTAATGACCATCAATGCTTCCTTATATGAAGAAAGTAACCGCACGGAGGGGAAGGGGGGGGTCACCGTTTTTGTAAGCACACGACTATGAAAGGAATCGATGAATTGCCGTAGACAAGATAAAGTGCTCTTAAGAAGGGAATGGGAGGGGGTAATAAATCGTTTAAAGTGCATTATTTGATTTATTACGACCCCCTAGATTTACTCAGCGGGGATGGATACGTCGTCAACGTTCTAAAGATGCGTTAACTGTTAAGTAATGTACTTTTCCTGTTCCCTCATCCCTCCTTCACCCTTACGCACCGCATTGTAAACCCACAACCCACTTTATTAAACACGTAACGTTGAGTAAAATTGCTCTCCTTCCTTCAAATTGTTACTGATTTTTCTATGGAATGTAACTTTTCATGGCTTAACTCTCGTGAAATGTATAGAATGTTTTACATTTGTAAAGCCGTGCACCGATATAAGATCACCACAGTCGTCAGTCATAGCTCATCGTGATACCCTCCTAACTTCATACATATCTCACATGATAGCTTTTCCCGAATAGGGAACAACAGATGGAACAGGTACATCTTCCGTACACTAAAACCCTGTATAAATATTTGTACGCTACCAAATCTCTTCTGATAAAAATGCAAATTTTCTGGAAAACTTATCCAGATGTTTTTATTGATTTTTCAGAGAATTTCACGCATAACTTTATCCGGCGTTTCCAAAGTTTTAGCGATGGGAGTTTTCTCATTAATTAGCATTTCATCGGACACAATTTGGCAATTCAGTGGTTTTTGCAAATGAATATTCAAAGCAAAAATTAATAGAGGCTCAAAACGTCAAAAAAAGCTATTATCACCTTTCGATTGAATCATGCACATGCATATGCATACATGAGAGTTGCGTTCACTTCTCAGCTCTCTCTGGCGCTCTGCGACGCCTAACCACCACAGTGCCCGATCCTCTCACAACCATTCAAGGAGTTGGCATTCCCTCAATTGGATTGCATTTTGCAAAAGATTGTGCAGCTCTTTTTGTCTTGGAAGGTATACCAGATTATCTCTAAACAGTTTCTATTTAACTCGCTAAAAACTGTAAATTCAGGACAAAAATTACCATGCAAATTTCATATTTTTTCAGGATGTAAATCGTGATATTGCAATGGGTAAAGTTGCACAATCTTAGCAACATTGCAATGCTCCTGGTTTCTTTTTGCAAAATGCAATCCAATTCATTTAAAACCATAGAGTTCATAGAGTCGTAATAGGACCCGAGGCGCTGACACTAATTTTGAGAATTTTCCAGTTACTGGATTCCATTAATCCAGAGCGATGCCGGGGCCACGATTTCGATACATAATCGATTGTTTTCGATACACGATAGCCGGCTCGTGATGGGCCATCCGATGTAAACAAAGCGGTCATGAATTATTACGTATTATATCGCCATTTTAGATCGTAACTGTATCGGAGAGGTGACCCAATCTCGGCGCACGCCGGGCTTGGAACTCGTCGACCGGAACAAAACCCCAGTTCACTTCATCATATTACGACTCTTTGGGGAAACTACCAGACCACGTATTTCGGTTTGCGACGTCGCAGACTTCCCGTCATACTTTCATTTTTAAATGACAAACTACTCAACGTCAATTCTTGAAAACTTTCGTGACTTTTCTTCTCGTGGCGAAGAAAATTCTGCGAAGAATTCAAGGGATGATAATGAATTGGACGTGTTTCTGTCAAACGGAACTATGTGCATTAAGACATGAGCCCTGAGACCCATAAGACTATATGCATAACAGGGCTCACGTCATAATGCACATAGTTCCGTTTGATAGAAACACGTCCAATTGTTCTTCTTTAAAATATAAAAAGGGAGTGGAGATTTTTAAACACCGCAAACGAGATACGCGGTCTGGTAGTTTCACCACCGATATGCGCTCTGTGTTTAAAACCCCCTGTCGCCACCCATTCACCGGGCGTCCGCCCCTTCGTCTTCTCCCGAGAGGAACCGAATTAAGCATCTTCATTTGGCAGCCTCTCTTCCATCATCCTGTTAACATCACTGTACTGCCATGCTAAGGAAGAACGCCGCATAAACATTCGAGAGTTGCCAAATTTCCCTTGATGAAACATGTATTTTTGACGACATTCATGGACAGTTTTTCTTTGAAATTTTCAGATTTTTTAGATTAAATTGCGAACAAAATTGTCTGAAAATTTTGGAGAAAAAAATTCAAAATTTCCCCAGTAAATTCGGTTTTTATCGAAGGATACTTGGCAACGCCTGGAGGCTCATACGGCGTTTTTCCTGTGCACGGCAGTGTACCTGACAAATGAATCATTCCTGCGTCAAGTAAGTGGCAAAGTCCTTCAATTCAGGCTCTTCATCGTTGGTCGTCTCACGGTGGTGAAAGGTAATGCACCGTGGTGCAGCACGGTCAGCGGGGTCCATCAAAACGCAGTGTATCGAGTTTCGGAACGGATACGGCTGGATTCCTACCGTAATTTAATCCCAATCGAAGCTGAGCATACCCGTCAGGTTGTTCTCAAGAGTCGTGTATTTTACATCCAGAAGGACGGGGTAAAATCGGGGAATTTCGTTTTAATCCGGTAACCACGCGTTTAGAACTCGGGCTCTTATTGTTCGAAATGAGGTTGCACGGAAGTCTCGTTAGCCACCGATTCGAGGCTTTAATGATTATTTCTCTAGTTGTGCTCTCCTGCGATAGACTAGATTTTTACGGAAATATCCAGATTATTGAGCATCTTGGAAACGGATGAAACAGTAACGGGTAGAAAGTCTTGAGAACGTAAGCGGTTCCAGGGGGGGGGGGGGGCATACAGGGTATACGCTCCCCCCCCCTCCCCCCGGTCACCCTAAAAAAGGAGGAAGAAAAAGTAAAGAATGAAAAATGGAAAAAATGGAGGAAATAAAAAGAATGCACGATTATATTTTGGTAATTATTCTTGACGAAATTTGCTCAAGTTGCATATTAGATGCTTCAAAATGTTGACAATTTTCGGGGGGTCACCGCTGGACCCCCCTTCCATCCCCCCTCCGAAATATTCACAGAAAATATTTCCCATGTAGTAATAAACGTATGACTCTATTAAAAACATTAAGTCCAATCTCAGCATTGAAACTTCAAACCCATTTTTGTCGGTTTAAATTGTATGCGTTATGGTTCATTCCTGTAAATTCAATCGAAATTAACAACATTTTGCAATTGTGAACTTCTGTTCTCTGTTTAAATTTTTGACCGGAGAAAATCGTTCAAGGCTTGTAGAGCCCAACACTACTTGTAACTTTTTTCCTTAAAAATTTGTTTTAGTTCCCTCCTGTTTAACGCACTCAGTTTTAGCAGCCTCATACATGAAGTGTATCGTCAACTTTTTTTCCACGGTTTGAATAAAACATTTGAAGTAGCGTTCATCAAGAGAGCTTCCTTCTCACACTTGAGTTTATTTTAGACAATTTGGCAGTCTCCGTCTTATTTTACGAGGTTTTTATACAGAAAACTTGCATTTGTTTCGAGCAAATTGCATCCTTGTCAAGAGACATTTGCATTTATACTGTAGAGGCTGCAATTTCCACCGCTGAAGCGATATCCTTTAAACGAGAGGCCGGAATATCACACTTCCAAAACTGCAGTGCTAAGAAGTAAATACGGGATATGAATATTTGGACATTGCCAATTTTCTTCTGATAGAATATTTATGTTTTTTTTTTAGAAAAGTATTCATATTTTTGTCTGAAATTTTCAGATGGACTAGTTTAGAATATATGCATAAAATAGAGACTTTGCACTGCAGGTGTCTGAAATTTTATGAATTTCGTGTTTAAGTGAAAACTTCTAAGTGAACTGAACACGAGGATCCCTTTGGTTTATGAATTGAACAATCATTGGAGGATTTAAGGCAAACTTATCTAATCTACTTAAATACATATGTTTAAATGGAAAATGCCGCCAGATGGCGTCACTATCACCAAAAAAAAGATTGGTAGAATTTATCATTCCTTCACGCTGGATTTTACGCAGAGCGAATTAAAAGTCAATTCTGCCAGAGGAATGGTTATCTGTACCAGTATATAGTAACGTTTACCTTTCTTCTGGAAGAATTTACTCTGAATTGACGCTATGTGAAATACAGCATGAAGGAATGGTAAATTCTACTTTTCTTTTTTCTCGGTATAGACGCGGTGCATTTTCTCACTGCTTTTAAATCTATTGGTATACTATTTCCCATGTAGAAAAAAAATGAATAGACCCGCAAAATCGGCTTTTTCAGCCCTTTCAGGTGAAGCAATTAAAAATTTGCGTGCAAATTCTCCATTATCTTAAAGTTCAAAAGAAAAGTGGTCACACAAGTTTGCCAGAAAATGTATGTTTTGGTTGGTTGGTTGGTTGGTAGATATGTTTATTTGGTGCTTTTAACAATTTAGCCATTAACACCTTAGAGGAGAGATCAAAATATGGTACAAAATTTAAAAATTTAAAAAGTAGGGGTCACATAAGGTAGTGCAAAATTAAAAGTTAGGACTCAGAAGCAATGTATCAATGCGTGTATGTTCAAACGGCATATTTCCTTAGCGCAGCAGACAAGCTAGAAATTCGATCCAATGATTTGTTCTAAGCGGGAAAAAATCACTATTGAGTAATGTCCTAGCGAATTCAGAAGCCTACCTATTGTATCAAGTTCACGTTCACGGGGAACTCCTTAATGGGGATGAGCTGTTAGAGGAAAAGTTTTCTTATCAAGAACTTTCCGCTTATCTCTTGTCCAAACTTCTCCCGTTATTGATGTACCTTGATAGAAAAGAACAAATCCCTGAGAATGTGTTCGCGTCCGTTTCGTGTGTGCAGAATGAGAAATTGGTACACGAGATAGGATGTTGTTCTGTTATCTAATACCTTCACATCTCAAAGTTTCTTTGACATGGGCTCCTAACGTTGAGCTATCTAACGTTGATTTTGAAAGGAGAATATTTTGTTTCGATCACGTAATCGCGTATCTTGAATGCAGAGTTTCAAAATTTCCGCATCTACTTCAGTTTATTAAAATCGTATTATTGCCCAGAATTTCCTAGAAATTCTAGGCACCGACACCGTTAAACTACACAAAATAATCGTATGTGTGTTTTTCTTAGTGCATACACGGGACAGTGACGATCTTTGCGTTGGGATATCTAATGAATATTTTCTACGCTGGAATTTTTAAGGGACAACCGGATATGTTTCGACAGCTGAAAGGACTTTGACGCATTTAGCCGTTTCCCTTTAGACAGGACGTAACTTTATTGCAGTGTTACCAAATTTTTCCGCGCAAGTTGCATTTTACCAGGAGAATTTAAAGGAGATTTAACTAAAAATGTCACAATTTTTTTCTGATCTCATGTAAAATTTTCGACGAAAATTATACAGCTTTATTCTCATAAAAAATGGAATTATTTGAGTCAGTTTTGTCTTTTATTGTTTCCAAGTTGTCTAGGGAAGAATTTCAGCCCTTCTTTATATTGGACTTATTAATGTTCAAACAAACTTCGTGCAGGTATGGTTTGCATGGTACCTTGTAGCCCTTTTTCGCATTAATTGATTCAAACGTGATGTACAATCTACAACAGTAAGAATAGATGTTTTTGGGTCTCTAATCTTTTCATTTTTTTAAAAAAAGTAACAAAAACAATACAATTACCTATTTTTCCGAGTTCATTTAATTTTTACCTCAATTATTGTTTTTCGTGTGGATTTTAATTATCAGGTCACTCCTACGCAAGCATCAAGTAATTGTGTTTTCTTTCGTTCTCTTTTTTATGAACTTCCGAGAACGTTCAATTTTATAGGGAAGACTTTCATCCTAAAACTTAATCCTATCCTTACAGTATGGCAGTCACCTCAATGCATCTCGAAGATGTTTTGATAGGATTATAATAAACTTGCTGTGGCTGTTTTGTTTAAGTCTTTTCGATGGCTGGAAATCCGCCCTCCTCCCGCAGCGTCCATCGTTGGATTATTGGTGCTCGTCGGAGAATAATTGAATTCCCTCTAGCAATGGAGTGTAAAATGAAAGCGAGCAAAGACAAGCTGAAGCCTGATGGTTGGAGAATCGCAACTATGTCTAACTAATCGGAAAAAATACTTGAAACAAGTATTTAAAACCCGTCGTCTCTCGAAACCCTGGCGTTGCCGTTTGTTATCTAAATGGTTAGAAAAGGGGCGTTTATTCGGCAATAAATTCGATACTTAAAAAATAATCATGTACACGATCACGAACCGGAGTGACGGGACATCGAACAGAAAAATTAAATAATCTACGGGCGGGAGTGAAAGCAACAACAGTTGCGTACCTCCTTAAACTCATCGTGATTTGCACTCAATGTTGCTTTAATTCTCAATGCATGGGACTTATTGAGTAGCGATGCTTGAAAGTTGGCAACACTGTTTTCCCTCCATTTAAATGTATGTAAAACAATCGATTCTTGATGAGGCAGCTTACCTCACTTAAATCGATATTTTTAATGGTTTTAATGGAGGGAAAGTAGTGTTGTAAACTTGCAAAATCGCCACTGGAGCTGGTGTTCCGCCTCGATTTCACTCGGAGAAGACGACGCACCTGGCCCCGCCGCGCCTTCAAATATTCGGGTATGCAAGAATACAACTTCAGAGCTCGAATAGTTGTATCAGTTAGGTTTGAATCTAAATCGATCCACGTGCCGGCGGTAGCGTTTATCCAGACTGAGGTTCGTTTTTACGGTCGTTTCTTAATGACCTCCAATCGCTATTTTATATGTAATATAAATGTAAGTTGTTAAAATGCATAGAAAAAGTATCAACATTTTGTAAGAAATTTTGTAAATTCTTACAATCTTACAGAAATTCCTAGAGATCTTTATGCCTTTTTACCGTGGAGTTTTTTTGTCAAAAAAATAAAACATGGGAGGAAATCAGGCAAAATTGAATGCACATGGGATGTCTCTAGTTATGTTCGTCAAAATACAAAATAGTTAGTTAGTTAGTTAGTTGGTTAATTTATTTATTTATAGGCATTCAACATCTTATTAGGCTACACTGGAAAAAAAACACATTGGATCTAGAGTCCAGACTTTTGAAAACATTGACAAGAAAACATACTCTTGATTCAATCAGATTTTTGCGTAAATCAAAAGGAAATCCGCTCAAATTAAGAGGCTTGGCTCTTGATTTAAGCAAAAATCCAATTGAATCAAGAGTATTTTTTGTTGTCGATGTTTTTAAGAGTCTGGACTCTAGATCCAATGTGTTTTTTTTTTTTTTTTTCCAGTGTAGGTTTTTCTTTTTTTGTTCTATCATCTTTTAGAATATTTAAAATGTAGTTAGGCTGCTTTGTAAATATTCTAAATGATAAAGAACAAAAACAATAATTTATTTTTTTAACCTTGTTGAATTCATGAATCTAGTAGATAATAGAGCAAAACCGGACATTTTTACATAACACTCGACAACGTTCCTCCGAGTGACGTAGTTTGGCTGCATATCGTTTTGAATTTTCTTTCTCACAGATCCCAAATCCCCCTAACTCCTCCCAACATTATAATTATTTATAACAATCTCTTATTTCCTTATATTTATTCAAATACTTCTCCAGACGTTTTAATTTTCAGAACCTTCCCCTAGCTCCCTCGCGTCTCAAGATTAATTCCTTGACGCTAGGGACGCGCTGTGCGAGAAAGATACATTTCCCTTTATTTACTCCACTTTTTCTTTCTTTTTTACAGAAGGAAAATCTTAAGATTTAGATTTGCTTTTAGAGAATCACTGTAATTAATGATAAAATACTGTTCGCTAAGTTGAGTTCAAGGTACGGTATCATGAGTAATGAAGCTCTACGGATAAAATAAAATTGTTCTGTTTTGTTAATTTTGTTTACGTTAAATGTGATTTGCTCTTAAAGAAATGACCGTATAAAAGAATGAAATACTGTTCGCAAAATTTATTTTAAGATATGACATCATGAGCAGCGTTGTGGCGTGCTTTGCGAGACATCGATTCATCTGCGATTTAAACCTATGGAAAAGGATCGGTAAACAGGTTGACCGCAACGAACACCATAGGAATCTATGCTTTACCACAGCTTCAAATGGAATATCGGCAATCGATCATTTACGTCTCGTTCCTGATCACGAGTAATGTAGCTTTGCGGATAAATTATACATGTTCGCTTTTATTAATTTTGTTTCCGTTGGAAATTACGCAACTTGATTCAAGTTTTTGGCGCGTATACGTAGTATACCGCCTTTGCGATCGTTTCGACCCCCCCCTCGATACAATAACCGAGTCCCCTAGTTCCTTACCGAAAAGTGACTACCGCGAACTTCTGAGATTTTCCAAAGCGTGTAAAAAGTTTACTAATCCGTCAATAATAATGATTAAAATTTGTTTCTCATTCTGGGGCTCGCTAGTTTATGCGTAATGAATACCAAGAGTCTACGTTTCTTGGTTTTTTTTTAAAAAAACCTTAGAATGGGGCGCGCTGATTTAAAATATGCATATATAAGCGGAAGCAAGCGAACTGATTCGAGGATGGCTGACCAGTTCGGCACTCCTTGAATGAGAATTTCACTCACTCCGTTTTGTTCACAACGTTGCTTTGACATATCTCCACAACACTGTTATCCTTTTCAAAAGTTGGTACTCCTTGCTCTGATAGCCGGGGCCACCAGGAAAGTGGTAAGTGCAATCTGTGATGAGCCTCGAGACTCATTAGACCATTTGCTAAACGTGGCTCATACAGGAGTCCACTAAGCCCTCTCGTCCCCACGCTCCTGATCACTGCGTCGGCGTCACGAAGAACAATGGGCCTTGGGTCCCAACGCGGCCGATACCCGTACCCCAATTACTCACGCTTCATTAACCATTTCACCGTCACGCTAGGATTCATCCAATTTTCAAAAAAAATTGTTTCGCATGTATTTAGCAATTTTTTCCTTACTCTCCGTTAAAACACAAATAAAAAGAGACCTCATTCATAAAAATCGGCCGAATAGAAGAGAAGTTACAGTAATCGAAATCCGAAGAAATCAACAAAACCTCGACTCCTCGATACGAAAAATAAAATGAAGGGGAAAAAAAGAAAGTATAAATTACAATTAAATATAATTGACCTCAAAATTTGACAAACAATTCATTTATATACCTAACGCTGAAAAAACTGGGAGAAATTACAAAAAATTTGCCTCTTGCAAGGGGCTTCTTTGTAAGAATTTTGACCTGAAGACAACGGTCGAATAACAGCAGTACTCCATACAATACACGGTGTGCCTGAACGAGTTAAACATTTTTCATACGTCCAAATCGAAAAATCTTTATATTTTTAACTACAATGTTTCTTGAATCGTTTAAGCAAAAAAAAAAAAAAAAAAAATTCCGTCGAGATTCTGGAACGCAAAGGCGCTTTAAAAGTATTCTGGGGCTATAATAGCTAAATCACCGGTAGTAAATTCGTTATATTATTAAAAAGAAATTGACTCCATAGTTTAATTCCTTAGTTTCTTGAATACGATTATTTTAAGCACTTAAACATTTATACCACCAATTTTAGCCATGGGGTGATTTCCTGAGAGCCGATAATATCACGAATTTCTCATAGAACCCCTCAACAGTGGCTTGCTTTTTTGGCAGCCGATTCGGCCATCGAACCGGAGTTTAAATGGAAGCTGATAATAACCCAAAGCTCTGAGAAAAATTTTGAGATGAGTATAAGAACGGTTTGTTGTAAGTAGCGAGGAGAGGCGGGCAAAGCGGCTAAAATCCTATCTAATTTTTACAGTTTTTCTGTTGAATTAATGTTGCCGCGGGCTTCTGACTGTCCACACATAGTTCTGTTCAGCATATCGATACATAAGTATTTACATTTTACATACGTAGAATCTAATTTTCACGTCGGGGAGTTGACATATTTTGATTTTTTCGATTTTATACGGAAAATTGATGGTTTTTCGGGATTGAAATTATTATTGTTTCATGAAAAATAAATGCACCCAAAATGACTATAGCATATTGATTCTTACACATTTGCACTCACAAAATTGGTTGGTAAATTCAACGAGTGGGTGCATCGACCTGGTATATCAAGTTTCTGCAATTTTTTACGGCAAATCAGTAGATTTTCGGGATGTAGATTGCTTACTTTCAATTCATGAATGAATAAAGCAACGACATGGTTGAACTTCTTTGCATGGAAAGACGTTTAAAATAACAAAATCAAGACGTATTTAATGCAATTGCATTTATATCGAGTCAATTTCTTTTCAATAATATAACGGGATTTTTACTACCGGTGATTTGGGTATTTTAGCCCCAAAATACCTTTAAATCGACTTTATCTTCTAGGAGTTCGACAGAATTTTTCCTTTCTTCGCTTAAATTATTCCGTAGCACTTTTCTTCAAGAATCTGATAAGATTTTGCTTGAGGCAGATCAAAAAACTTAAATTCGATCGAATAGCTTTCTACTTTCACAATACACGGTCTCGTCAAGGTGCGTCTTTGACCTCGCAGTGTTGGATCGTGAATTCTCTTTTTATGCTGTTTGCCTATTTTGAAATCTCTGTAAATGAAAACTAAAGGGGTTGATATGTGCGAGTTAATGACGCGCCTTATCAACACATTGTGTTGGAGTTCACTGCTTGTTTTTTATTATTATTCCTTTTTAATTATCATTAGTTTTTATCGAGCAGATATCCTAATTTTAATTTTTTAGTACGATAGCTTTTCTCCTCGCAGCCCACAAATGGGCTTAACATAATCGAGATTCATTTCCTCTCCTTCAAATTTATAATGTATTTAATGCTAGACGAACGGAAGTGTGGGTGGTCACGATTTTCACTAAGTTATGTCCGACCGGAGGTGTATAAAATGGACGTTATGCTAAAGAGAACTATGTCACACGCAATCTCTATGCACACAGTTCCTTTTAGCATGGATACGTCCAAATGCTATTTTATCTCGGCCGAAATACGGCATGAACCGCTTCACCAACAGCTCTTGTCTCTCGGTCGTGATAGCTTCGGAACTCCCTGCCTCTTTTCTCGACTATCAAGAAGATTCTATTTCTTCATTCCTTATAAAAATGAGAGGAGAGAAAAAATTCGCTAGAAATAAAAACAGAGAGGAAGTGACTTAAATAACTGATGCTCAACATTTATTAAACAACCGTAATCCCTCTGTCTGGACATCCTGATCACTTTACAGTTTCGTCTCGAATCGTCTTTTCCTTGTTTTCCTCCCTATTTTTCTAACTCACTTTCTATGTCTCTCCCATCCGTCCTTCTGCCCCGATGCTTTTTGCTACTAAGCCGAGAATCCTGTTTCGCCACGCTCATGAGCGGTGCTATTTTTTAAATTCTGTTTCATTCGATTGAAATATCATTTTTTTAGAGGCAGAGATGTTGGTGTTACGTCATAGCGATCGACACTCGCTTCTCTGAAACAGCAATACCAATCAGCGCGAAATCTATTGACGGCTTGAGTAAACATTTTTAATTAATGAATTTGGTTCAGGATTGTGTATCTTCAGTTTCTCGAGGATGAATTTATCGCTATCCCGAATGAAAAATAATGTTTTTCCCCCTTTAATTGCATGCAGCTCACATTGCGAAGGTTTTCGAAAGGCAACTTTTTACACACTTTGGTAGAAGAGACCAAAATGTTCGGAGAAAAGTAGTCAAACGTTTTGAAACTCGACGAATGACTGCAGCAATGAGAAGTTGGTTTTAAAACCACATTTATTTGGTTTAAAAGGCATTTTAAACCCGTCCACTAATACGGAAATCAATTGAAACCCTCTTGATTCATGCCTGAGGACACGAGAGTATTTCTCATAAAAAGTTTTTATACCCGTTTTGACCCATCCCATGAAAAAAGCAGTCTTCTGAAAAATGAATTCTCATGAACGAATTATTTTTTTTTATTTTTTTTTTTTTTTTAACCTTGTTCGCAATCGACGCTCAAACTCAAAAACTGCGAATCTCGGTTTTCAACGTAGCAGACTTCCTGGCATGTATTTTTTAAATTGAAAACTATTCAATAGCTATTTTGAATGGTGTATTTTTAGTATAGTTTTGAAAGGTACTTTCGTTATACGAAAACCGCATTTCCCTAGTGGTAAGCAACGACCATAATTAACTCGTCTATTGACTCAGCGAACATTATAGAGGAGCTAAGCAATTCAAAAGTCACGGAACTGCACTTTGATCTAACCCTGGAAGTCGGTTGCGGGCGGAGAGAGCAAAATTAATAGCGGAAAATATGAATTGGAGTGAATTTCCGCTGACTTAGCGAGTTAATGAGGAAAAACTTGAAACAAACTTTCGGTCCAGGTGGTGGCTCTGGTCAAACAACTCCTTCCCTCCGTCGATCCCGACACAATGTAGAAACCAACGCTTTGATGCTGGTTCCTTGCATTTTGCGTAATTTCTTGGTTTTTGATGAAACAAACTCACGTTTCGGGCAGCAACTCCACTCGGACAAGTTTTCGATCTCCGAAGTTTAGGAGTTTCAGGCGATTCTTTTTTAAAGGAATCAGACTCAGATTCAATCGTACAGTTTATTTAATCATTCACGGAAAGCGCAAAAAAATTCGAAAAACCTGGAATTTTTACTTTTTAATTCATTCAGATTTTATTCGGGAAAACTGCATTTAAGTAGTTGAAAACCCAACTGCATTTAAGTAGTTGAAGACCCAACTGCATTTTAAATATGGAAACATATCGCGTTGAAAGATTTCGTGACGTCACATGAGGATCTGAGTGCCGTACATCCTTTTACCGCGTTTGTTTATTTAATTTCTGAGTATCTCAACCGGTCATCGCCGTTTGACGTAAATTTTATCGATCTTTTTTGTTTATTGATTTATGTTTTTTAATGAATTTGTTCGTGGATTAGATAATTCCTTAAAATGAGATGAGAGTTTAACATAAACACAGACAATGGTCGCCTAGTGGCGACTTTATATTGAATCCACAAGGATTGAAACTATCGGTCGTCGCGTCATATCACGCCCTACATTTCGGGCCTATGAGAAACGTGTTTTTAATTACTCTAACTTTAAATCCCTTTTTACAACCAGTCAAGCTGTTTAAGGCTATTACGAGTCGCAGTTTTTGCTGAAATCTACCCTGAGACTCTCTATACTTTTGCGCATTCCTTGGATCATGGAACTGTCCTATCGAATTCATCCGACGTATTTGTAACTGACACGACGCAATCAAAATAAAAATTAAAAATCATGTGAGGTTAAATAAAATGACATTCTTTACTGTATGTAACCGTCTCCAAAAAACACATGCTATGCACGTTTTATAGTTTGAGTAACCGCCATTTTCAGAAATTGCATCTAGTTCTCAATTGGAGGTTAAATTCTTTATCAAACATTACGGGATTGCATTCCTTGACATATTTAAATACGTACCACATACCTCTCGATCTTTGATCATCTCTGAAAATAGGAAAAATATTTTGCTCTCTTCCTCCTTATCAATGGGGAAATATGAGTGGGAGCATCCGCCTTCGGGATTTACGTAAATGATGGGGATTCCAGTCCCGGTGAAAAGATTGTCGAAAGGACATTTTCGATGTAAATCTTGATAACCGCATGTCAAACACGGAGTCAAATTATGAAACTTTACAGTCAGCTGTCGGAAAGACTTCGTGGCAGAGAGGAGTGACGTTCGTATTACTTTTTTTTTTTTTTTTTTTTTTTTTTTTTTTTATTTTACACTTCGCGAAGGAAATGAAGGCAAGTGACATCTCATGTCCTATCTGCAGAACGAGGTTCGGAGGCTCGGGAATTTCTGAGATATACTCTACCTCGGAGACAGGCTGAAATGTTTGCTTGTTAGAGGCACATCGTCAACTTCATCAATTACATCTCATGAGAAATTGCACGGAAAGGGATGTAATCTCCTCAGGAGACTTGTATCGACTTCACATTCCTAGTTCTTCTTAATTACTCCTTATTTTCTTTTTCTTCTTCTTCTTCTTCTTCTTCTTCTCTGTTTCTTATTCGCTCTCTCCTTCTATTATGTTCTTCTCCTTGTTTTCTTATTCCTCCTATTCCTCTCCTTTATATATTTCCTCTTCGTTTTCTTTTCCTTCTTTTTCTTTTGCTCCTTCTTATTTTTCCTCTGTTTCTTATCTATCTGCTTACTTTGTCTTTTTTATTCTTCCTCTCTTTCCTCCTTTTCTTTTCTACTTATTTCTTACATTCGCTCCTCCTTTTCCAAGTAGCAGTGATCGTGATAAGTTACAATTTGATCGGAGAATGTATCGCAATTTTACCGACGTCGATTTATTGCAATTTAATTGGATAAAAATTTCAATAAATTGCGATTTCATCGCATAAATTTGCAATAGCATCGCTAATTTGACGACGATGATTTTTCGCAATATTATCGAATAAAAAAACGGGATTAGTTAAGATAAAATTTCGATTTCATTGAACGCGATTTTATAGAGGTAAAATTGCGACAAGATTGAGAATAATCGCTCAGGTGTTATTGAACCTAGCGATTTTATTGCCAAAACCGTAAAAGAAATCTCAACATAATTTAAAATTATCGATATTTTTCTGTTGAAAAATGCTACTCGGGTTTCTATTGAACTTTGTGTAAGTTACTTCCAGCCACTATAGGTACATACATAAAATATTTGTGCACCCCTACGAATGGTACCCTCGAAAATTCAAACTGTGGTGACTTAATGTAATAATATCCGCAAGAAAATGTCTCAGATATTGCAACGCTGGCCTGTTCGTTTCAATTTCATGTATCTGAGAATATCCTTCGAGAGCTCCGGTGGCGCACGAATTCTTTTATGTTTTTATTGGGAGTGGTGTGGAAAATTTGCAGCTTGTTTACTGGCCCAAAAACTAAAATGTCGTGCATAATCTCATGAATATTCCTTGTTGAGGAAGGAAATGGCTAGAATTCCGAGCGCAACGCGTTCACGGCATACCGATTATCGTGACACCTCCAGCGAAGTAGAAACTATTTCTTGCCCACAAGTTAAGACTCGGAAAAGAATGCAGCTGTAGGGTCGAGTTATGTAAACTCAGAAATAGCTCCGTGTGATTAACGTGTTCCCCTCTTAAGTGTATGAGCAATTAAATGGACAACGCAAAGGTATCGCGGGCAGAGAGGGTTAGTGACTTCGTTGTGTTTCCAAGAATACCATATTCAAAACTGGAAAATTGTATGGAAGCTCATGGCCTAACTAAGCCTTACACTTAAACATTAGGGTAAAAAAATCCTTTTTAGTATTTAAGACGGGCTGCTGGACAAAATTCGAACTAGGAAAAAAGTCTCATACTTTTATTTCAGATTTTTAAAAAGAAAATAGTTCTCATGACGGAACGTTTAGAAATTGACTGAAATTGACTGAAATCGACATTTTTACATACTGTAAAATGGATGAAAATCAGTGCTGCCAACTTGGAAGAATCCCCGCTGCTTCGGTTTCAAACACGTCAAGCAATATCATACGTGCGTCCAGGGGGCTACGCCCCTCCCCCCTCCCGTTCGCCCGGAAAAAAGGGAGAAAGATAGAAGGAAGGTACGGATGAAAGAGGAAGTTTGGACGCTTATAATCGATAATCACTCAAGATGAATTGACTCGACTGCATTTTAGATGTTTTAAAATTGAGAAAAGCCCCCAGGACCCCCCTTCCGGAGTAAATTGTCTAGGTCCGCTCATGAGCGATAGCGCGCACTGAGTTTCCATTACTCCCTAAAAATTCTGCCCAGAATTGGTTGTATTTAAATTAAAGCAAACCTCCTATCTCAAGAGAGTGCCGCTAAAATGAGAGAAAATAATCCGCCCCTGAAACTTGAGCCGTGGTGGTTGATCTTACCCGCAGTAAGTGAACAGTGCTGACTAATCTCAGCGTTATAGAGCCATGCTGCGGCAACCGAATAAATTTTCGAGGATGTTTGGCAACCCGGCCAACCCATATCGTGCCTTAATTAGAAGATCAAGCTCTCAGATGATCCGGGTATCCCTGTACTTTCGCCAAAGGTCGGAACTGTATCTTTTACCCAACTCGAGGTTTCAAATTAGTTCCACTTTGATGGTAACTAATCGATCATTAGGGGCAAGATCGGTGGTTGAGGTTTTGTGTCAAAATTATGCACCCTTTATTAATATACTACCGTGTTAAGGAACAACGCCGTATGATCCATCAGGCATTGCCAAATTTCCTTCGACGAATAGCGAATTTCCAGGAGAATTTGTGAGCCTTTTTCTTTCGAGTCTTCAGAGGATACCGTACGTAATTTGATCCATAAAGTCTAAATATTTCAACGAAAAACACCGACAACCTTCTTCAAAAGTAAATATAGTTTGAAAGGAAATTTGGCAACATTACATTACTTGTATTGCGTTTTTATCTAGCATGGCAGTTTAGTAATTCTGGTTGAGAGCAGAGAGCAAAAGAGCCCGTATTGAATGTCAGAAAAGCGTGACACCTACATTTGGACTGTATTTTGCAATTTGGAACTATAAATTCTGGCTCTTCTGGAAAAACACTTATGTGCATAGGGAAACTAATGACATACTTCGTTCTTAAACCGGGCTAGAATTTATAGTTCCAAATTGCAAAACGCAGTCCATTTCGCCACCGGAACTTCCCATCCTTTTTTCAGGCAATCGGACACCGGATGACCCATTTTTTATTTCTTGTGTAAAACAACATGGGAGATCAAAACCATAAACTTGTTTCGGATTTAGGTGATTTATCGGCAAAAATAGGTTCGTAGCTCGCTTTAAGTGGATTTGGCGTTCCTGTTGATGTATATTGTGCGTTTTCTCTCATACCAAAAAACACCAAAGATTTTTATTTATATTTTATTGATAGATTATATAGATTTTTATTGAAATTTTAATTTCTCTCAATAAGTCTGTGTTTTTTACTAGAGAACGGACGGGACAGTCAAATACATGGACTAAAGTGAAAGGGAATTAAAATTTTAAAAATCAAAATCTGTGTCGTCTTTTGGAGGAAAAATAGCCTTTAATACATTAGTCTAGAAACGGCACATCCTCGAAAAGCGAGCTGGGGATATATTTTCGCCGAAAAAATTATCTCAATCCGAAAAACTATTGTTTTGATTTGTCATGCTATTTTCAGTGAGGAATGAAAAAGAAGTCGTCAGATGTCTGACTCACTCAAAAACGCAGGAAGATCAAGTGGTCACGCACTGCTGTTATTCAATTCGGGCTTTTATTTTCTCTTTGGGGGAAAAAATATTTTGTTTTATTTCCATTACCTATGATTCAAACCCTTTTAATTGAGGACGAAGTAGTGCGTCGTCAGGAGTAGCCACCATATTAGTGCTGACTTCATCATAGAGCTGACACTTCATCTAAGACTAGACTTCAATTGAGCTGAACACTCTCCCCCCTCAGTTTCGTACTGGTGCGCATTAGAGTTCAAAAAATTTATTTTTGACTCTAATTTGAATTGTTGGAGTTTCTTGGCTTTGTTTCTCCGCGAAATGGTGTGGACCCAGCACCATTTCTCCACCTTGTTACATACCGTTCGGGCCACTTCTTAGTGTTTTTTTTTTTCACTTCATCATAGATATTCTTTGTTAAATTGAATTGGATCCAAGCGATAACTATCACATGACCCCTCTCAATGTTACCAATGAGAATAGATCAATGTACACATCGTTTTTCTGTAACTTTAGCTCTAACGTAACTCTGATAACGTCTACCTTGCAAGCACCCAGACGTAGAGAACTTCTTTCCCTTTAAGTACGTTATAAGATACCTGAAAGGCTACGCACGATTTACTCCCTCTCCGAGGCATAGTCGAGGTTCCATTGAAGGAACTCCGCTAATAAGATTTGACGACAGTGAATAATCATGAACATTCAAGAAAGAGTGGATTTCCGAGCAAGTAAATGTGGGGTGAGAATATTACGGAGCCTTCGAGTTTGTAAGCGACGAAACTCTTGAAAAAAAGGGAGAGAGAAAAATCATCGGTACTTACATCCAAGACGTAAGCACATTTCGCTTTGAGCCCTGAGACGAGTGTGAATGAGTCAATTTTTTAGTCCGCGCTTTGATATAAATAAAATCTTTTCGAGTAACCCTAATCAAAGGACATACACGGAAACAGGGCATTAGCAGCTTGCTCACCAGTGGAAATGCTAATTGGGATGGCGTTCTTGCGGTGGTGGAGTAATGTAGATAGTTCTTTCAGATCGTGAGCTCCCGCAATACCCTTTAATGGAAAAGTACACTTTAATTGCTCAATTGAGATCCAACCACTTTTTTCGCGATTAAACCTTACCGCAGAATTAACCGCGAAGTACCTCTTACGGTGTGAATTCTCTCTTGCGTGGTCTTAGAAAATTTTCTATCGATTCTAAAACAACTTAAGGAAACACCCTTAAGTTTTTGAGACAATGTCTGAGTCTCAGATTAGATGGAATGAATCTCGTCGTTTGTGAGTAGCTGAGCTCGTGATTACTTCAACTCAGTTTTGAAAATATGCACAATGAAAAGATTAGTTCCTCCCGTTTTCACATTTAATCTTACATTTATGTGTTGCTCTTCTTTTTAAAGAAAGAAACAGAGGTAAAATCACGGTAGAACGTCTTTCTCCTTCTATTTCATCGTAATATTTCTTCCGGTATCAGAGCCTCAAGATGGGTTGTCTCGGGATCTTTAAATGGACCGCGTTTAACAGAAAGGAATAACCAAGCCACTTTACCTGTTGCCAAAAATCACGCAATTTACTTTTTTACAAGACAACGTTTGTGGGGATTCCTTTGAAAATTTTAAAGAATTTGCTTCATACTATGCAAAAAATTTACTGAAATTATTACAAAAATCCGTACCACGCAAAATTGAATTGCCCGATTAAATTTGGCAATAGCTGATGTGGCCTGGTTCCTTTCTGCTGAACGCGGTCCAAATAGTATTAGGAAGCAAACACAAGTAATGAAATTGAAAAATCTAAGGAGAGAAATAAGAAGAAGAAGATTGTTATTTGAGGCAATGAAAACTCCTAACCATTTTAAACGTGATGAGAAAATGAACTTCTGCGTAGTACGGTGCAGCCAATTCTGATCTTAAATAAAGTCCAGATGTTTTATGAGAAAGAATGTCAGTGATAAGCATTCTATCAATCAAATTTAATCCTTAATCACTGTTACGCTACGGATTTAATTAGGTAACCGAAAGTGTAGCCTCACTAATTCAGCTAATCATATCGAGAATTTTCAATAGTTTCCATGATTAAGTATGATTTATCTAATTTAGACTCGAAACGTTAACATTAGTATTCAGTAAATACATTTCGATCAAATAAAAGTGATAATTTTTAACTGCCGAGAAAAACCAACCAAAAAACTACGCGGTTTGTAACACAAAATCTATAGATTTGTTCTGTTGGGTGCGACACCACTATTCGACCTCCTAGGAGCTCGGTGTGCCTATTCAATTAGTTGAAGGCGTTTTTTTGGGCGCGCGTCATTTCACGCAATATTTGCATGGAAAATCTTGGTAACAATAAAGTAGTACTCATTTAAGATTTCTCCTATCCTATCGACCCACTCGTATATGATGCCAAGTGCGATGTCACTTTATGTGCATAGAACTCTTTCCACACGTCGCCAAATTTCGTCAAGGAAATTTAGCATTTCTTGAACTTCTCTTGATTTTTTCCCGTTAAATTTTCGGAATAGTTTACTTATAATTTGATTCACCGATTCTGTAAGGGTGTCTTACGGGAAAATATTTAAACATTTTTTTTAAAAATAATATTTTTGAAGTCTGTACATTCAGAAGTAATTTCAATTGTTTTTTGATAAACATGAGAAAAAAACATCATTAAACGATGCTTTTGAACCTGTATTGACTGAAATATAAAACAAAATAAAATATAATAAAATAATTAATAAGAGAGATTATATTTTTGAGGTTTTAAGAAGGACTCAAATACTCAATACATCGATTATTTGCAAGTGATGGGCCGTATACGAAAACTCATGAATTTACAAAAATAAGGTCTTTATTGAGAATTGTATAACTTATTAGTTTTGGATCTATGTCCTCCAAAATAAATTTCTGAAGTTATACTATTTAAGTGTTAAGATCAGAGGAGCATGTATTCTAATGGGATTTATAATGATCGAAAACGTTTAAAATGCACCCAAGGGACCCAAATCCTTGCCGGTAGGAAATATACCTAAAAATATTGATTTCAACCAAAGAAGTTTTCTGATCTAATCGCATAAGTTTTAAGCTGTAAATTATACAATTAAAAAAAAAATTCAATTTATATAAAAATAGTTTCTACGTGGTTAACTTCACTTTTGAATATCATCACTTTAGGAGACCGGGTCAGTTTTGAAGATTTATCGCAAGATAAGAGTAATAATCAGTGTTCAAGGTCGGGTTTCCCCACGGTTTTCTTTGAAAGTAGCCAAGTTCCAGTTCCAGCAAAAAAAGTTCCAGTTTTATGCGGTTCCCTGAAAATTTGAGAAGAGAATTCGTGCCCTTATGATCAAACACTGTTCGTAAGAACAACCTGGCATCATTTGAGCGCTCATTTCGCATTTTTCCTCACCACGGCAGTATCGCACCACCGAGCACGCCAATGCACTAGTTGTAAAACGGTCCCTTTTGGAAGCGTGTCAGATCCAGCGCAGAGCATCGCTCGCAATTTTCTCACGGACCCTCCGTTGTGTCACAACAATATGCTTACACCCACGCACAGTGGATCGAGTCAATCAGAGAGGTGGGACATGAAATTTTTGACTAAAACAGACTGCAAATTTTGGTGTTTCTTTCGTACATACATTCGAGTCGCTTAAAAGCTCGCCCGGGCGCTCTGCGACACCTAATCGCCATCCTTGCCTATCGATCCAGAGGTCATCATCTGGTAAATGGCATCTTGTGATTTCATCTTGAATGCCACCTATCCATGATTTTGCTGTACGTCTTCTCCCAGGAGGAACCCAATCTAGTACCTTCTTAGGCATTCTATCATCTGCCATTCGTTGAACATGACCATACCAGACAAGCTGTTTGGTCATCATTTCATGCACGATGTTCTGCTCGGCGTTCATGATCTCACGGACTCTTTCGTTCCTTACGTGTCTCTTTCGTCACATTTTAAATTTCAAGGGGTGCTTACAGTAGAAAATTTCACGAGGAAACCAATGGAACCACTGTTGGAGCCTTAACGTTTTGTTTACACGGAGTTATAAAACCGAAAGTTGATTTAACATTCTGGATGTAGAAAAATAAACAGCAGTTAGTTTTTCATGTCAGCATTGCTAAATTAACTGATGTAGTGGGTAATTTAGCATTTTAAAAGTTCTTGCACACTTTTAGCGGCTCTGGTGCTTGCACTAGAGCTGCTATTCCGGACGGTCCCAGCTGGGGAGTATCAATGCAGAATGTTACATTGTAGAGACCGCGCGTTGGTTGATGGGAATCGGCGCCATTTTCGGCTATGTTCCTTGTCATGACTTTATTTTATTGCATACTGTTTTATTGTTAGTCAATGCTATGTTGTGTATTGTATTTTTGAAATCATGGTGATACAGTCAACAATTCAAAACTTGTTTGTGCTTTTATCTCGTGATGGAAAAAATGTACTTTACGTTCAAAATTTGAAAATTTGAATTTTAAAGTTTTCGCGGTTAAGGAAGCTTTAACCACTGGGTTGGAGCTTCCTAGTAATATTACTTGATATCAGCTGATAGCAAACAAAGGTTACCAGGGAAACCGTAAACGTCTAACAACTATCGTGGCCATTGGGGCGATTATTGAAATGATATCGACTGTATGTCGCCGCTTACGACAGGACATAGCCCTATCTTAACTGTGTAATATATCGCAATTCGATATTGTTTTGATTTTTAAAAGGAGCAATTCATTCATACAGTTCCTAACCAGAGATTTTTTAGGAAGCGGACCTCCAAAGAGCTTTCAAAATTAAAAGTATACAACAAGTGATAATGCCATGTATTCGCCATATCAAAGCCCAATACACATTTATACACCGGCTACGTAAATCTGCTAAGTTACATAACATGAATCGACAGTTGTCGGATTGTACATCAATGACAAAATGTGTCTAGGCCCTCATTCTTGACTACAACTACTGCCCCCAGAGCCGCTCTCCGACGCGAATGCGTTGGAGCTTCCTGCTTGTTTTTACATTCGGAATGTTAAATCAACCTAATTTTCTTTTCGGTGAAGCGTTTAAAGTTTTCAAATTTTGTCCGACCTCTCCAACTGACTCGATCCACTGTGCCACGTGGCAATGATCTGCAATTGCGAAAACACTCTATACAGCGTGTTGAGGAAGAACGCCGTATGAGCATTCGAATCTTGCCAAATTTCTTCCCAGAAAATATCTGAAGAAAGTTATGAATATTTTTCCTCGGCTTTTTCAGTCCTTCTAGATCAAATTACGGCGAAAATTCTCTGAAAAATCGGATTAAAAATATTTACAAATTCTCCTACAAATGCGTGGTTCGTCTAATGGCCTGGTTACACGCTCAAATTTCCGTCAAATTCCGATCAAAATGATGACCAAGATGGCGGTCGGGAGTTATCTAGATTGATCAGTAAAATTAATTAAAACAGCGTGTTGATTGAAATAAGCATGAAATAAGTACGGTTGTGTGAAAATCAGATGAAGAATGAGCCCCACAGCTCCATCATCTACCATCAAATTTTTGCAGGCCGCAGAAATTTGATGGTAGATGGTGCGCAACAGTCACCATTTGATCGGAAATTGATGGTAATTTGAGCGTGTAACCAGCACACAAGGAAAATTCACTGGAAAAAAACACATTGGATCTAGAGTCTAGACTTATAAAAACATCGACAAGGAAAAGTACTCTTGATTCAATCAGAATCTAGCTTAAATCAAGAACCAAGCCTCTTAATTTAAGCGGATTTCGTTTTGATTCGAGCGAAAATCCGATTAAATCAAGAGTATTTTTTCTTGTCAATGTTTTCAGGAGTCTGGACTCCATATCCTATGTTTATACCTACTTTATACTCTATATCCTGTGTTTTTTTTCCAGTGTTGGCAACGTCTGAAGGCTCATACGGCGTTCTACCTTAGCCCGGGAGCATACGTTTTCGGCACCGGAGGGCGCGCTGCGAAAATTCGTCGACCTCTTTACATAAAGGCGTAACTACACTCTGCACTGAACCCTGTCCTCCATAAAATTCAATGTTTTCCCGGGCTCATCTCAATGTGTAGTTACGCCCTTATGTCAGCCAAGCGACGAATTGCGACTCATCATTCTGGGCACGTCACCGCGCGACACAATGCCAAAAAATATC
>NW_017547098.1:770908-786403 GCF_001854935.1 Bemisia tabaci
CTAACCCTACTACTGGAGTTTTTCAACGCCACGTCCTCGCATCCGGGCGCGCTAATTTTGGCGGGCTGCGGAGGACCGAAAATGGACGGCATGAGCCCCGCCCCATCCTCTGTAAATATAAATTCCGGCCGGCGGTAAATTTTGATCTTTCTCCAGGCTTCGCTGAGGAATTACCGCGTCAAACCCCCGGTGATTTAATTGGGGCTGTCTCTTTAATTGCCCCGGTATTCTCCCTGGTTTTGGCGTACTCGCAGGTGCGTCGTGCTGAGGAAAAATGCTGCATGAACTTTTGGCCGTTGTCGAATGCCAGAGATGCGAAATTTCATGAAACCTATGAAATGAAATTTCATGATGAAATCTAGGATTTTAACTAAACTCATGCAATTGACACAGTATGCCGTGACACGAATGAAACATTGCACTATTCATTTAAAATTTTGAGGATAAAATTGTTAGGAGACCAATTTTCAAGTTGTAAGGCGGATTTGTGGATAATTGTTGCAGGTTGCATATGCTGCTCCTGATAAATCATTATAATCAAAAAATTTTGAAAGTTTAAGTTTTAAAGAAAAATTGTCATGAGTCTAATTTTGTAGTTTTTGCTTAGCAAAGTTTTGGATAAATGTTGCGGGTTGCACATGCAGCTTCTGACAAATCATTGAAATATCATGGAAAACTTTTTTTTTTTTTACTTTTTAATTAAATGAGATATCATTCTAATTTCATTGCTTTAAATTGTCTTTGCATTTTCCGGGAAAAACTCATCCCTGAAATTCCCACAACTTTCTATTGCACGCGTGGCTTCTGACATATCATTGAAATTCATGAAAAAACGTAATTTTAAATCTAAATTACATCAAATTTCATCATGATTCTTTACTTAAAATCTCTCTGTGCATCTTTCGGAAAAAAATAATCTCTAAAATTCTCCCAATTTTCTTAAAAAATGCGCATTTAATCGAGGGAAATTTGGCATAATCCAGAAGTTCATACGGTTGTCTTCCTTAGCATGTGGTTCCACTTCCGAACGGCCGGAGGACTCTTCCGGTGAACTCGCTTCCAGTAATAGAGTGGAACGCTCAATTAATCAGCGAGATTTCAATAGAAATTTTCGGCTTGTTTCGCCTTCACCAGTGAATTTCAGCCATGGTTCCACGGATGGCCCGCGAAGCGAAGTCAACCGCGCAATGAAGCCGTGCACACCGAAGTAGCAATTTCAGATTTTCCTTTCCGCACTGATACGGCATCAATGTATATGGCAACGTGAGGCTCAAAAGGGCCGTTTAAGTAATACTCAAAGCAATCTTGCCGATTTTTTTACCCACCCCATTGTAATGCACCCGTAACGCAGCCCTATACTCCCCTTTTGAATTACGTATCGCTGGTCTGACACCTCTCCCCTCCAAATTTTAAAAAAACTCAAGACAAAGCTAAGTAATTGCTCAGTAGGTGCGGCACGCGTTGCGGTGGCTGGGTCACGCACCGAAAGGATTCATTATGGAGCGACGGAATTTTCAATTTTTTGCATTTTTTTCAACCCCCCCCCCCCCTGCACGAATTTGTTACGTAACGCTGGTCTGACAACCACCCTTCCAAATTTTAAAAAAAACTCAAGAAAATGCTACGTAATTGCTCAGTAGGTGCGACACGCGTGGCTGGGTCACGCGCCGAAAGGATTCATTATGCATGGAGACGCGAAATTTGCAATTTATTGCATTTTTTTTCAACCCCCCCCCCCCCCCCCGGCACGAATTTGTTACGTAACGCTTGGCTTAACCCCCTCCCCCTTTTAACGCTTCGTAACGCTAGCTCAAACCCCCCTCCCCCTAAGTGCGTTACATAATTCTTTAACGGTCCCAAAGCCAGTGCACACTGACGCGCAATTAGCCCCGCATCGCGCGCGGTCTGTGTAAGCATGGCTTCACGGAACCAAAACTCACTCGAGCGAGTTAGGGTACGTTCTCTCAATATCGGAGTCATTATCCCAAGGATGCGACAGAGGAAACAATGTGAAGTCGAGCCGCTCTTGAGGGTCCTTACTTGACCGGCGTTGTCGAATCCATTCCGGGTGTATGTGTCTCGCGCACTCATCGAGAAAAATCGATTCCATTCGACAACGCTGCACTCGCCTACTAATTCTTTGCACTCAGCTTCTTAGTATACTGCCGTACTAAGGAAGAACGCCGTATGAACATTCAAGAGTTGCCAAATTAACTTCGATAAAATGCTTATTTTTCAGCAAAGTTGTGGATATTTTTTCTTTTCATTTTCAGAATCTTTAGGTGAAATTGCAAACAAAATTATCTCAGAAATTGGGAGGAAAATATTCATAAATTTACCAGGAAATTTGTGTTTTATCAAAGGAAATTTGGCAACGCCTGAAGGTTCATACGGCGTTTTTCCATAGCACGGCAGTATACCCCTCCTTCATATACGGCTTTATGAAATTGCCTCCGTTCGCGCCGATGTACCGAGTTTTTATTGCTAGGTAGTTTTAAACGTGCAATGGATACTGCCGTGCCACGTAAAATCGCCGTATGGGTATTGGAATGTTCTCTAATCTCCGCTCAGAATACATTTATTTTTGAATGCAGTCATGAGTATTTCCCCTTTAAATTTTTAGACTTTCTTGAGCCATTTAAGAACAAAATCCTTTGAAAAATCGGAAGAAAAATATCCTCAAATTTACTGGAAAATTTGTGATTTGTCGAAGGAAAGTTGGCAACGCTTAATAGCTCTTCCGCGGTTCTTCCTTGGCAGGGCAGTATACGAGAAGACGATTGGTCAATTATCATTTTCAAGTATGGGAATGAAAATATCATTACCAAATGGAATTGAAGAGTACGGATTATGGGCACCGTAGTTTCAAATGACGTCTTTCTGCCAAACGGAACTATGTGCATCAAGACATAAGCCCCGAGACCCATAAAAATGGCTTAATAACGCAGGGCTCACGTCATAATGCACATAGTTCCGTTTGGCAGAAATACGTCCAAATGAAATACGACCTCGAGCCGGTATAACGTAATTAGAAATTTAAGAGTGAAATTTGGAGTGCAGTTAACTCCTGCAGGCTGATTATTCGAATTTATAGACAAAGCTATGGACAAATGCGCCAGATCGAGGGAAAATGGTGCAATGTTATGGGTTGGAACGGGTGTTTGTTAAATAGTAAGGAGGAAAATGACGGAATAACTATGGGATCTCTCGTGAATTTGTTGTCATTTAATCTATTACTTACTTCCTTTGTGAATTTTCACAACCCACTTTTACCAGATCCACGGAGGTTCTAAAGTTAATCACACTGTTGATAACAAGAAACATAAGAATAAAGGTAGTAATACGCAAAACCAGCTTAATTTAAATGAGGAAAATAATAACAAGATGGTTAAAGCCAAATAACTGCATTTTTCACATAAAAATGAACCAATGTTACATTTTACCTGAAGCTTTCCGACCACGGAAGATCATCCTCAGAGGTATAAATATTGCAAATACAATGGTAACATGTTTACAATGTAACATCGGTTCATTTTCATGTAAAAAATGCTGTTATTTGGCTTTAACTATCTTGTTATTATTTTCCTAATTATATTAACTGCGAACTGCAACATGTGTCATTTAAATGCGGGTCTGTTGTACTCGGAACGGTTGGTCAGAATTAGAGTCCCTTTATACTGAAGGGGTTTTCTTTTTTTGATCGGTAGATCTGCCTAAATCCACCGATGGATATCCATCGGCCGCCATTTTGGTACGAAATTGCCCGCGATCAGTCGGGAGTTTAAGAACACACTTTCCACCAATGTAAACAAATGGATTTCTTCCTCTCATCAAACCTTTACCGCAATGATACTGCAATAGTGCATATATACACTCAATGTACCGGCATTAACTCCTTTTTTGCTACAAATAAAGTACGGGGGAAAATATCACTAAAAATATTACATAATTCAATACATAGGCGACAATGACGATCCAAGCAGAATCATCAGACTCAGCGACGGCGGGAGGCGTGAAATACTCACGATTTCTCGTTTGTTTGCTTGTTTTTGGCCTGAGATCTGGCTGAAGTAAGGTTAGGTTGTCCACCGGTGGAGCTGTGATCGGAGAAATGACCGATCACTCCGATCACTGATCGGTGGTACCAAATCCACCGGTCGTACTTCCACCGGTCGTGACGTCAGCACCGACGAATCAATTAACGAACACAGTTTGGTGATCGGCGGTACCACCGATCAAAAAAAGAAAACCCCTTGAGAGTCAAGACAACACCCCTCATGGAGTCACAAACGGGAATAAAGATTACACAAATTGAACGTTTTTCGTAATCTTTGATCGGCTCATTCTTAAATTCCTTTCTCCGTTCCTTCTCTCATTCCGTTTGTTCCTTGTCGAACCCGAAATTCCTCGGTCCATTCCAGATTATAATCTTTGCAATTGGTGAAAATGTAATCTTTATTCCCGTTTGTGACACTGTGAAGGCCTAAAATTCGGTTAACCAATCAGAAATGGATTCGCATTGTCTTGACTCTCAGTATAAAGGGACTCTAGTCAGAATTGACGCTCTTTTATAAAAGTATGAGGCAGACTGGGGTTAAGAAATCTTACTTCTTTTGTCGGAGCAAAAGTTTGCGACGGACCCATTGAGTGTGCAAATATGGACACTGCCGAAATCCGATACGTGCACTACGACTTTGACCAGTCCAATCAGATCACAGCGAGGAGCGAGTGACCTCAAGCCTCCCTCTTTTCGCAGGCAGAGCCAAAGTTCGCCCAAACTTATCGCAGAAAGTTCTCCAGAGCTTTCTCCAGGTACCCGGATGTAACATTTCCGGTATTGCTGCTTCCCACTTCTAGAATGGAAATCACGTCCGCGGATGTCTTCGCCGTTTCCTCGACTGCGCGTGCTTTGCGATATATCGATTGCTATACCATTTAAACCTATGAAAAAAGATCGATTATCAGGGCGTTCGCAGCGAACACCTTAGTAATTGATTCTTTACCATGGGTTTAAATGGCATAACAATTGATATATCGCAAAGCACACAACGCCACTGCGACTGTGCTTTGCGAATCCATTATTTTATCTCTGTGCGCATTCCATTTAGCACGATCTTTTCGAGTTCAAAACTGGAGTAGTTAAAACTGGCATTAAAATCAATTGCTTAAAGACGAGATACCACTATTCGACCTCCTAGGAGCTGATGTTGCCTACTCTACCAAATGAAGGCGATTTCGTTTTTCGATCAAATCGGAGATTCGCAGAACGCACACATACCTGAATGAAATGACCATGCATGGCCGATACAATAGATCTATCATGAGCTTAGATCTGAGTTAGGAAAACCTGGTCACTGTTGTGCAAAGGCAAAGCGCCTCATGAACTTCCGAACGTTACCAAACCTCCTTTGAAAAAGTACGAATTTTTTAAAATTTTTGTGGTTCTTAATCGGTTTTCATAAGTTTTGAGAAATTATTTTTGCAGTCTGATCAATTGTAACTAAAAATGGAAAAATACTCATAAAATGGTACCTATTTATATCAAAGGATCATCAGCAGCCAGCACGCTAAATTGGATCGCGTTACTCAAAAACAACCAAACCACATAAGCTATTACCGAATTTGATAGAGGAAATTTAATTTTTTACATGAAGACGGTTGTGCGGATTTGTGTGCAAATTTCAGTGAATTGTCTGCATAGTGCGCAGCGAATTCCTCAAAATTGTCAAAGGAGACCGCTCAAACGTCCCTTTGTAAAAAATTAAATTGCTTAGTTAAATTTGACAATAGCTGATGTGGCTTGGTTTCTTTCTGCTAAACGCGGTCCAAATGGACGTATTCCTGTCAGACGGAACTATGTGCATTATGACGTTAGCCTTCTTATGCATGTATTCTTATGAGTCTCAGGGCTCATGTCTCATTGCACATAGTTCCATTAGATATGAAGACGTCCAATTGATGAACATGAAAAGCACGATTTTCACTCCTATATCAGCTGGATCTGAAAGTCTCTAAAGTGTCCACAGCATTCTCCTTTGAATTTTGATGACGTAACATGTATGAGGAGCCTCAATTTAATTCTCCGTCCAGCGGTCCATTGTAACACAAGGCAGAGATTAGATGGCGTCTTTTTCTCCGACCCTATTCTCGGCCTTCTGTACGCGAACTAATTTTTTCATGTCGCACAGTGGATTGAGTTCATTAGAGAGGTCAGGTATGAAAGTTTTGACTAAAACTGCAAATGGACCACTAAACAAGGTACGAGTTAAAGGATTCTGAAACATGTTTCTTAACCTGAATTTCATGTAGAACACAGCTCGCGCAACGAACTTTACTGAAACCAACTCCTAACGAAGATATTAACGTTTTTATTTCACATTGGTTACGAGAAATTTGAACTGCCCGCTCACAAGAAACTCAAAGCTCTACGTGAGTCAAATCGCGCACTACAACGGTTTCGGCAATCTTCTCTATCGAGCAATGTTCATTTCCCACCATGTGTTGTTCAAACTATAAGCAATTTGCTATACCTGAGCCAAAGCGTTAAGATTGAGGTTGCCAGATTTTTATATTGCAGAGACTGTCATGATAAACGTTTAGCGCTTGATGTGAATCACTTAGAATATTGAGTTTTCATGAGCAGGTGGTTTGAATTCACGCATCAAGAATCAGTAAATATCTTCGTAAGGAGTTGATTTCGATAGTTTTCGTTGTGCGTATCGTGTTCTACGTGAAATTTTGGTTAAGAAACGTGTATCAGAATGCTGAAATTCGTACCTTGTCTAGTGGTCCATTTTGATGTTTATTTCGTCACATTTTAAATCTCAAGAGGTTTCTGTAGCAGAAAACTTCACAGGGAAGCCAATGGGACAACTTTTAGAACCTCAAAGTTTTGTATAGCGGAGTTATTTAAGCGTTTGAAGTTCCCGAATGTTGTCCGACCTCTCGATTGACTCGATCCACTGCGTGTGTCGGCCAGCAACACGGAGGCCCTAGCTGGAGCATTATTATGATGCCCGCATATTAAAGAGTCGCTTAATGTGGCTTGCCGTGTCTGCGACTGTCAACAAAAATGGGTGCTGCTGAAATTTGTGCCGGCTGAAACTTAGGAGATCGGGTCCGGCCCAGCTACCGCGTGCTGCACTTCCGTGCCAAGGGAAAACGCCGTATGAAACTTCAGGAGTTGCCAAATTTCCCTGGATAAAACACGAATTTCCTGGTAAACTAACGAATATTTTCCTTCCAATTTTTTAGGTAACTTTGTTCGCAATTGAACCTAAAATTCCTGAAAATGTCAAGCAAAAATATCCATGACTTTCCTAAAAGATGAACATTTTATATCAAAGGAAATTTGTGAAACATGTTTAACTAATCAATATCGACACGATCTCACCTGTTTGATGTATCGAATACAATCTATTCTTAAAATGTTAAAACATCCGTTGTAGCTAATGAGTAACACCGCGCTATAAAGGGTGAAGAGGGATTTCGTCTTAGCCATAGTTTGGTCCAGCGTGATTCCACTGTTCCAGGACGAGTAAACTTTGCAAGTGAAACAGGCATCAATGGCTCCGCCTCTATATTGGCAGCAATGAATTCTGATGTCGGTCTGTCGATCGCACAGCTGTATCAATTTAAACTCATATTCGCTGACGACTACACTCCAGCCTGTTACATTTTCTCCCACTGCCGAACTTCGAAAGAGTATCTCTCGTGAAAATACACGGATTCGACTCCTCCAAGTAGAGATTCCTCGGAAAAGCGCCGAAACTTCGCCGCGTTTCCTCGACAAACATTTCCGATTATTCTCGTCGGCGGTTCAGTTCTCAAAGTTATTCATGAGTTTCAGGCGTATGCATCAATTACTGCAGCCGAGAAAATGAGACCCATCTTTGGCTGTAAGGTACCTCCGAGCTGATGATTGTCTTGTGTTATTGCAATTTATCAATGGGCCCGAGTCTCGTAAAAGGTTTAAATAAATAATCAGACGCACAGGCTTATTGACGTATGCATTTATGATGAGAAAATTTACAAAGTCTGAAATTCACTCTTTAACCCACAATTTGCGTCGTTGGTGTCATTTCACATCACTTCGTTGCTCATCATTTCGTTGGCACTCATTTTCATTTTCCCCTTGGTCGTTGGCAGTTCTGTCTTCGTTGAGGCCTGGATACACGCTCAAATTTCCGATCAAATGGTGACTGGTGCGCACCATCTACCATCAATTTTATGCGGCTTGCGAAAATTTAATGGTAGATTATGGAACTGTGGGTCTCATCCATCATCTGATTTCCACACGACTGTGCTTACTCCATGCTTATCTCCATCAACACGTTGTTTAAATTAATTTTAGATAACAATCTAGATAACTCTCGACCGCCATTTTTGTCATCATTTTGATCGGAAATTGACGGAAATTTGAGCGTGTATCCAGGCTTTTGTAGGCAACGACTGTAGAAACCACGATTAGCACATCAAAAAATTCTGAAATTCACTCTTACTTGCACCATTTGCGTCATTTGTATCACTCATTTTCGAATTTCGTGTCCGTTGGTACTTCTATCTTAGTTGTGGGCGACCAAATTTGCCTAAAAAATATGAAGAAAATCCAACCTAAGTATACAAGAGAATATCGCAAACCGTCACTAAACTTGCTCAGGGGCTGTATCTTCCAGTGGCGTGGCGTGAATGATCAACTATCGATATTTCCCGATGTTTATCGATTTTTTATAATCAATATTTATCGATATTTGAATCCGTGGTAAAAATCGATTATTAAGGTGTTTGTTGCGAACACCCTGTTAATCGATCCTTTTCCATAGGTTCAAATGACAGATCAATCGATATATCGCAAAGCACGCCACGCCACTGGTATCTTCCTCGTCTAAGATCCCCCATCTCTCAGGCGTTGCCTAATCTCTCATATTTAATTTGTTTACATGTATAAACAACGGTCTGATTTGATATTTGATGGGTCTTTTTTTTAGTATAGAATAAATCCATTGGCAACGTTACAGGCATGTTAATTACCTTTTATGTAAACAAATAAAACGCCACAAGGAAAATCGGTCATTGTGAATGCAATTAGACTGTATTCGGTTAAATTCGCCGGGAAACTCATTAAAATTTAGGAAGAATGTCGTTTTTTGTGGAATATTTTCTAATCAAGGGTGCCCCCCCCCCCCCCCCCCCCCCGGTGGTTTGAAGTTACGTGTGCTATATATCGATTGATCTGCCGTTTTAACCAATGGGAAATGATCGATAGACAGGGTCTTCGCAACGAGTACCTTAATAATCGATTCTCAACCATAGCTTCAAATTGGGAAAGATCGAAAATCGATCAATACGCCTCTCCACTGGTCCCTACTTTATTAAAGTGGAGTTGCCTCTTTCTTTCCACAGCTTGAACAAAAAATCCAAAATGGGTTGAAATAGAATTTCGCTATATCCAAGATTTGTTTAAGGTGATTCGATGGACGCTATATTTTGTGTCAGAACGGCATGCGATATACCGCATCAATTGGTTCCATTTTTTCAGTTACTCGTCATTTTTCTCCAATTCTGAGATCGCAATTTCGTTGTCAGGAGACTAAAGCACTCACTGACCAATTTTAACAAAGAAATTCAATGTAATAAAGGCGTGCTTTTTTTAGAGAGAAAATATCGCATTCGAGTGCAGTTTCGATATCAGTATCGAACGCGATGTTTTCTCTCTAAACAAACCACGTCTTTATTACGTTGAATTTCTTTGTTAAAATTGGTAAGTGAGTGCTTTAGTCTCCTGACAACAAAACTGCGATCTCAGAATTAGAGAAAAATGACGAGTAGCTGAAAAAATGGAATCAATTGATGCGATTTATCGCATGCCGTTCTGACACAAAATATGGCGTCCATCGAATCACCTTAAAAGGCAACTATCCCAATTTGACTTACAGCAAACGGACGTTTGTTCAACATCAACTGAAATTTTGAAGGGTGAACAAATTTTAGAAGCACTAATCGTCACATCAACTTAAAGCCACGACTGCAATTGAGCGTCGCGTTTAACCATGTCCGGCGCGATCTATATAAACTTTCGGTCAGGCTGTTAGGACACCTCTCGCGATTGAAGAACTTCAGCGATTCTAACTTTCCAGTCATACATGTCATTGTCAGTTACCGCGGAGGATTAGTTCTCGGGAAGTTCCGACGCTCGCACACACTCCAGAGATCCAAACCAGAAAACAACATGTCCCGAAATCAAAAGCTCAGCAACAAAGCTTTTTCACGCTTGTTAAGTCTCGCAACTTTCGAACATCCGCAACTTGGCAAGTTTTCCACTTCTCCCCCCGAAAATCTCGAGCTGCGCAGTGTTTTCAAGAGAAATCTTGATGCTTCAAACAATGAATCTCATGTTTGGACAGAACCGGGACTGTAGCTTCCAGAGCGCTCATGAGAAATCAAGAAGTTTTGCTTAGCTTGCTTGAATTGTTTTATTAGGTTAGAATGTGTCCCCCTCCCCTAGTTTATTTTTAAAATTTGTAAAGTTAATAACTATCAGGGCAATTTATCAAACTCATCGCGAGCATGGGTATTCCAGACTAGTTGTTTGGTCAAGACGTCGAATACGATACCATTTTCGATTTTTATAATCTGCCTCTGTCTATATTATCACACAACCGATCACCTCCATAGATTTTTGCCGATCTCATCCAGAGATTCATCTTTGCCGCCCTTAACACATCCTTTGTCTGTTTTTCAGCTGTCGAATTTTCATGTGTAAAAATATATTTTTAAAAAACGTCGTAAAATCTCTTCACGTTATCTTTTGAAATTCGTTGATTCCAAAAGAGGCCATCAGACATATCCATCCATAGCCTCTCTGGCTAGGATAATTTTATTTTATCCTCGATAGTTTGATGCTTCCTGCAATCGTAGGACAATCGCACTTCAAAGTACTTATACTCCAAGCAGTCTTTGATCTGCCGCCCATCCTTCAATTTAATGCCTTTCCGCTGACCCCCTATCATTGCAGCTTTTCCATTTTGAATTTCCTGAAATATTTACCTAAAAATTAGAATAGCTAGAAAAGATTAGCCTCCTCTAAATTTCTACCTTATTCTTGGTCTTTTTTTTATCAATATCTTTTTTAATGAATACGGTCTCTCACTGGAAAATAAAGGGACCTAACACGGAAGAAGATATGCCCAGCAAAAGAAATAAATGGTTTGCGTGACATTAATATGAGCCTAGTAATCACCAACAGACTCTATGGTAGCCGCGACCATCACTCTAATCGTATTCACCAAAAGTATAGTGATAGCCACCAGACATCTGATTATCTTTACTCCGCAGTATCAATGTGTCACTGTTCAAGAAGACAAATGGTAAAATTTACCATACTTCTTATGAAACTTGCTATGTACCGATAAAGCACAAAAAAACACAGCTCGAATATACGAACAAATAGATAGGGATTTAAAACATGGGTAAACAAGGCTGAAACATTTAAAACACTAAAAGGCAGAACGTTTTGAGTTGTTACCAGCATATCAGCTCATTTTTAGCTCTAAACGTCCTTCTTTTTAGTGTTTTTGCAGCTGAAAATGAGCTGGTAACAGCCAAAGTCTTGCATTTTAGAATTTTTTTTTTAGTTTTTTAGCCTTTTTTACCCATGTTTTAATCCCCTCCTTACTTGCTATGTACTTTCTAACGTGTATTTTTTAAAAAAAATCCATTCTTATCACGCAGAGTTGAAAAGCTGGGCTGTCACAAATGTTTTCTCTAAACTCAGCTAGGAGCAGTTGTTCTTCATTGGAAAATAGAACTATTGATCAATAGAGAAAAAAAGGAGGTGTTTGCATTTCGGGCATCTTGGACTTTTTTGATGACGCAGGTCGATACGGACGATTTTTATCATCGATTTTCTTGGAAATAGTGTAGTTTACGGAAAGAAGTCTTTGAATATGAAGTGTTGGAAATTGCATCATGAGCATAAAAATCGGACGTTATGGTCCATTTTTCATACTTCGCATTCCGGGTTTTAGCCAGAGTACCTGTGCCGACCTACGTCACGGGGTAAGCAATCCTCAATATGCAAACATCTCCTTTTTTCCCTCTATGCTATTGATCCATTTTAGCTAAGGTGTGTGCAAAACTTCTGCGCGAGGTCTCCGAGTCGAAATCAGTTTAATACGCGCGATGCAACAGATGATATAAGCGAGGGTCGCGCCGATGCGGTGCAGGAGAAGCGATTTCTGAGCTATGTGCGAGCTCGACGAAGTTTAATAAGAGACAAAACCAGAAACAGAGCATGAAGATGATGCAAAGCATGAATTCTTGACAGGGGTTGTATAATGCTAGCCGCCGCACAGTAGAAAACGCCATTGAGCCAGATCGAACAAGGAATGGGTCTGTTGCGCTGGTCACAGAATCGTGCTTTGAAGCTTGATTCTTGTAGTGTATAGCTAAAAATAATACAATCTGTCCAAACAACAATTTTCTACCTTCAAGATTAACCGGAGATATCGCCCTTTGAAAGGTTGGGTTTTGGACGTCGTCCACCGCGGTAGTGACAATCTTGGTCTCCTCCACCTTTTTTTCATTTGTGTCGCACATTTGCTTTGGTTACTCAACGTGAAACTCGGATGAATGATACTAGCGCCTGCAAGACTGTGGGAATACTTCTCGCATTGCGCAGAGCAGTGCAGTCGGTCAGTTGGCGTAAAACGTATATCAGCGCCTACAAGACTGGTGGATGGCGTCAAAAACCTGACTTTTCAAAAGGCAATATCTCGGTTAATATTCCATGTAGAAAGTTGCTGTTTGGGCGGATCTTATTATGTTTAGCTAATCTACAAGAATCTAGCGTCAAAACACGATTCTGTGACCAGCTTATCTGACCCATTGTTGATCAAAATTTTAAATTTTGATTCTCTTTTCGTTTCAGTATAAATGGGTCACTAAATATCGTGTATTTTGTTTGATATTCGGAAAATACCAGGTGAGTAGATTACGTGGTGATTTATTTGCGTATTTTTCGAGCCTAAGTCCCGGACAAGTCCTCATTTAAAAAGTCTCAAGATTCGAAGGAATTTGAAACGCGCCGGAATGGCAGGACCGTGATGGCAGTGAAGTACAGCGGCAGTCAAATCTCTAACTCCACTCATTTTTCACCGATGTTTGATGAAATAAAACGTATTTTAACTTTGAGCGATTGCTTTGATTCTTTGATTCCGAAGTTATAGTTTCGACTCTCCCATTGTTTTCGTACACAAAGGAGTAGAAACACTAATTTACGGAAGTCGTAGAAACCCGTGATTGCTCTTGAGTGGTGCCGGGTGACATAATTGGGATCGGCGCGAAGCCGAGGCGTATTACATTTGCGGAAACGTTGCGCTTCTTTAACTGCGTATTTCTCGGTTTCTAAGTCACGTTTTTGCGTTTTGAAAGTGCGCATTTGCCTTCAGAAAAATGTAACCGCAAGTCAAAATCTATTCAAGGTTTAGTGACCCATTTTGAGGGCTGCTTCTGCGGGCTGATTGTCGAAATTGATAGACAAAGCGGTGGACAAAGAAGGCATTTGGAATATGAAGCGATCTAATTGGTTATTTTGGGGGGCTCTTATAGACTAAGGGAGAAAATGATGGACTAACGGACGGCAACTCTCGAGAAGCCTCTCGTGAGTTGCCGTTAGTTAGTCTATTACCTACCTCATTTGTCCATTGCAACCATCCGCTTCCACTAAAAGGATCCCTTTATATCTTTTTTGTCTACACTGAAAAAAAATCTCGGTGTATTTACTAAGAAAAGGGTAAATTTACCAAAAATTCAGGGTTCTATTTGATCCCAGTTTTTTCTTGGTAAAATTACCATTTATGGAATTGGTAATTTTACCGAAAAATATCGGTAAAATTATTGAACTTTCTCAGTAATTTTACTGAACCCTGGTAAAAATGCCAATATTTTTTTTCGACTGTGGTAGAATTACCGAGATAAAATGGCAAAGTTACCGGGAATTGATTACCAATAAAAGTGGTATTCTTACCCGAAAAAACAGTAAAAATACCGGTTTTTAGGTAAGCTTACCAGTCTGTCATGGTAAAATTACCAATAATTGGTAAAAAAAAAGTGGGATGGTAAAGGTACCAACGGACCGTGGTAAAAACGCCGAGAATTTTTTTTCAGTGTATAGCATCGTCTAGCAATTTCAATTTCAGCCAGCTGAAAGCAATTCGAAAAAATCGATGGAGCCACTTCTAAACATCCACGTTTTTATATCACCGAAAGACATGAGATTTTAAGTTTTTAAACCGTGTCCAATCTTCGTCAGACTCGTACCAGTGTGCGGCGCGCGCCCCGTCGGAATCTGTCCCGCGAAGCGGAGATTAAAATATGAGATACACGCGCGAGCTGCTGGTCCCGCGGCGATTTCACATAGAAATCGCAACGATATAACAGCGTAACTCAATATCCTCGTGAGCCCTGGACGACGTGGAGTTATTCGGGCGTTACGGCTCATTCTAAAATCATACTTCGGCCTTATTCGAAAAGGCGACGAAATAAACGTGGAAAGTATGCGGGAGGAAACTGCTCCCATCACGAGCAGTGGCAAACTCCGCGGCTCCTGTCCGCCAGTGGGGAACTTTAAATCGAAAAAGCGGGATTCGTGAAATTGAAAAAGAGTGTTTACACCCGCCTCCCGCGAAAGTCGATCGAGGGTTCGCAGCGGAGTTTCTTCGAGTTGGCGGTACTGTTTTTTTACTCAATTCAAGTCCATTAAAAATAACGATTTCAGGTGTGGCAAAATGACTCGCCAGGGATCGATTATTGGCGCGTATACGTAGTATACCGCCTTTGCGATCGTTTCGACCCCCCCCTCGATACAATAACCGAGTCCCCTAGTTCCTTACCGAAAAGTGACTACCGCGAACTTCTGAGATTTTCCAAAGCGTGTAAAAAGTTTACTAATCCGTCAATAATAATGATTAAAATTTGTTTCTCATTCTGGGGCTCGCTAGTTTATGTGTAATGAATACCAAGAGTCTACGTTTCTTGGTTTTTTTTAAAAAAACCTTAGAATGGGGCGCGCTGATTTAAAATATGCATATATAAGCGGAAGCAAGCGAACTGATTCGAGGATGGCTGACCAGTTCGGCACTCCTTGAATGAGAATTTCACTCACTCCGTTTTGTTCACAACGTTGCTTTGACATATCTCCACAACACTGTTATCCTTTTCAAAAGTTGGTACTCCTTGCTCTGATAGCCGGGGCCACCAGGATAGTGGTAAGTGCAATCTGTGATGAGCCTCGAGACTCATTAGACCATTTGCTAAACGTGGCTCATACAGGAGTCCACTAAGCCCTCTCGTCCCCACGCTCCTGATCACTGCGTCGGCGTCACGAAGAACAATGGGCCTTGGGTCCCAACGCGGCCGATACCCGTACCCCAATTACTCACGCTTCATTAACCATTTCACCGTCACGCTAGGATTCATCCAATTTTCAAAAAAAAT
>NW_017547098.1:787089-834978 GCF_001854935.1 Bemisia tabaci
TTACACATTTGCACTCACAAAATTGGTTGGTAAATTCAACGAGTGGGTGCATCGACCTGGTATATCAAGTTTCTGCAATTTTTTACGGCAAATCAGTAGATTTTCGGGATGTAGATTGCTTACTTTCAATTCATGAATGAATAAAGCAACGACATGGTTGAACTTCTTTGCATGGAAAGACGTTTAAAATAACAAAATCAAGACGTATTTAATGCAATTGCATTTATATCGAGTCAATTTCTTTTCAATAATATAACGGGATTTTTACTACCGGTGATTTGGGTATTTTAGCCCCAAAATACCTTTAAATCGACTTTATCTTCTAGGAGTTCGACAGAATTTTTCCTTTCTTCGCTTAAATTATTCCGTAGCACTTTTCTTCAAGAATCTGATAAGATTTTGCTTGAGGCAGATCAAAAAACTTAAATTCGATCGAATAGCTTTCTACTTTCACAATACACGGTCTCGTCAAGGTGCGTCTTTGACCTCGCAGTGTTGGATCGTGAATTCTCTTTTTATGCTGTTTGCCTATTTTGAAATCTCTGTAAATGAAAACTAAAGGGGTTGATATGTGCGAGTTAATGACGCGCCTTATCAACACACTGTGTTGGAGTTCACTGCTTGTTTTACATGCATTTAAATGGAGGAAAAACAGTATTGCCAACTTGCGAAAACCGCGACTGAGTTTTTGAAAGAACGGAATTATTTTTTCTCGCCTTTGAAACCTAGTCTGACCGGAGAAAATGTATTTGGACTACGTTTAGCAGGAGGGAACTAAGCTACATCAGCTATTGTTAAATTTAACTGGGCAATCTAATTTTTTACGAGAGAACGTTTGTGCGGATTCCTTTGAAAATGTTAAGGAATTTGCTTCGTACCACAAAAAAAAAAAAAAAAAAAAAAAAAAAAAAAAAAAAAAAAAAAAAAAAAAAAAAAAAAAAAATTCACAGAAAGCACAAAAATCCGCACAATCGTTTTGAACAAAAGTAGATAAACGAGGGTTAGAATTTTTACTCTGGCAGTTATCAATTTTAAATGCGGAAGAAGTTCACTTTTCAGTGACTTAAAAAAAGAGAAAAAAAAATCGAGTGTCAACACAGCCGAATATTGAGGAGATGTGATCGTTCCTCGTTTTTCAACTGTTTTCTCAAATGTGAGCGGCACCTAATTTGCAGCATGGAGCGGAGCTGTGCGAGTTCACGTCTCGCGTCAGAGCGCCTTCAACTTTGCAGACGCAGCACGGACATCCATCAAGCACGAATAGTTGTATCTCTGAGCCGTCATCAACATGCGTCCTTGTATTCATGTGAGTCCAGCAGCTCTATTTTCGACCAATGCAAACCAATGCTTGACCAAATGCATTTCATGCGTAAATTGTTGAGCAAGAAGTCAAGTAAATTTTGCCCATGGATGTTGGGATAATTTGCTAGGCAGGTTTTTGCAAATTAGGTTAGTTTGCTAAACTAATTGCTTTTCTCTTTGGTCACCAGGTATCCTCAGGTGAATTTGAGTGTTGACTGCCGCAGGTAACTTTTTACACGCGATGGGGAATATAACATTATGGAGCCTTTAAATTATTTTGTCTTTGCTCAAAACTTCTAACATATCAAGTGGTGAACCTGCAAAAACGCATATCTCTAAACGCTTCTCCGACTTACTAAGTTCCTACCATATTTTATTTTCCACATGGAAAAATACTTACCGTCAGTTCTTGAAAACTTTCCTGATTTTTCTCCTCTGCGTGAAGAATTATCTATGAAAATTTTAAGCAATAATGCGATTTACTCGCTCCTTTGATAACATACAATGGAAGCGAATATTTTTTTACATCGCAAATGACTTACGCTTTTTAGCAGGTAAACTGTTTTCAAGTCTGATGAGGACGTATTAAAAATCGAAACAAAGAGAATTTTCAGAAGATTAAAGGAAAGAAGAAAGAAGGGGAAGAAGCAGATGGAAATGAGGAACAAGAAGAGGCAGAAAGGGGAAAGGGTAAGAGGAAGAAAGAGAGGGTGGAGAAGGAGCAGATAAAAAAGAGGAAAATGGATAAAGCACATGAAGAGGGTGGAAGAGGGTAGAAGAGAGAAGTAGAGAAGAGGAAGAAAAAGAGCGAGAGAAGGAACAAGAGGGAGAACGGTAAAATTAAGAAAAAAATAGTAAACGAAAGGAAAAAAACGAGAAGAAATAATTAGAGAAAATTCAGAAGAAAACAAGAAAAATGTCTTAATACTCCTTTTCTCTCCTTTCTCTGGCTTTACGTAGTTATTAGGGGGCTTAGTGTTGCGACAAGGTCTTTACGAGGTAGAAAGGGTGAGGAGGGGTCAAAAATCGGAAGACGTGGCTCGCGCAATGTGCAGACATCTCTCAAGTTCCATTCCTGCACAAATCATCACGTATTATACGTCATCTTCCCTAATTGCATCATCAGGCTAGAGAGCACCTTTAATGTCGGTGATTCTCTATGCACCATCTGCACACAGAAGTCAAAGTGCAAATAGAATAGAAATTCCGTCGTTTCATCCTCCTTTAAGCTCAGAGTAGTATCGTTCATTTACCCCTAGGCGTCTTCGGAGTGGAGCGTTCTTCTATCGTGCTGCAAAAAGACCCCGTGAGAGCCTCCAGACGTTGCCAAATTTCTCTCGACAAATCACACATTTTCGGGACAATTTATAAATGGTTTTATTCCGATTTTTCAAAGAATTGGGTTCGCAATTCGATATAAGGTATCAGAAAATTTCAAGAGAATACACGGCTGACTATCTTAAACAATAAATACTTTCTACGAGGCAATTTGGCAACATTTGAATGTTCTTACGGTGTATTTCCTCGACACGGTACTGGTAGCATGTGTATTGTATTGGGTCCGGGTGGAACACAGCGGAATGCATTCGCATACCGCTGCGTATGGATTGGTGGAGTATATATTTCCTCCGCGTGGCGCTATTGACGTGAGCAGCATGGATAGTCACGACAAATTAAAGCTGTAAGGCGTCCATATTGCTAATATCATCCTAGCACATCGATAAATAAAGTTGAAAAATGCGTATCTCTGAGTGCATAGTCGAAAATTTCCGCTCGTGTTTCATCGTCTGATATGAAAACCAACCAACTGTTCAAATTCGTCTAGCCGTAAGTTTTTCCCTCTCAAAAATTGGAGGTCGAGAAAAAATATTTTGAATAACAAAATAGCTGTGCACTGAAAAAAAAATTGTCGGCGTTTTTACCAAGGTCCGTTGGTACCTTTACCATCTCACTTTTTTTACCAATTATTGGTAATTTTACCAAGACAGACTGGTAAGCTTACCTAAAAACCGGTATGTATTTTTACTGTTTTTTTCAGGTAAGAATACCACTTTTATTGGTAATCAATTCCCGGTAACTTTGCCATTTTATCTCGGTAATTCTACCACAGTCGATAAAAAATATTGGCGTTTTTACCAAGGTCTGGTAAAATTACCGAGAAAGTCAATAATTTTACCGATATTTCTCGGTAAAATTACCAATTCCATAAATGGTAATTTTACTAAGAAAAAACTGGGATCAAATAGAACCCTGAATTCTTGGTAATTTTACCCTTTTCTTAGTAAATACACCGAGATTTTTTTTTCAGTGTGAAGTTTTGCACATGCCATTAAGTGTTATAACGGAATACAGAGTGATCCAAAAGTCCGGCACCACTAGGACCGCAAGCATCATCCATGTAACTTTTGAAACAAATTAGATAGAGTTTGAAAGTTTCCTGGCACCTCTTTAACATATTCACGAAAATTGTACTAAGAGGTTTACGGCCTCTTTATGAAAATATTTTCTAGTCGAAATTCGTATCGCTTCGTTGTTTCAGCAATTTTATCGAACCGTGGATACACCTCCGATTCTCTCTTTATGTCTTCGTTCTAAACCATTTTTACCATACCGAGCAAGGAAAAAATAAAAGAAGAATGCGATCAGAAAAGGAGGAAATTACTGAAAAAAATGCGTGATTGAAACGCAGATTGAAAACTGAACAGCAGAGTTCGAAGATCGAAGCCAAATCAGGGCACGAGAGTTTGTTAGCTGTCAATTAGTCGGGTTAAGTCGGGTTTTCTGCGAAGTCGTCGAATACTAATCACGAAACGATGATGAATTATGCAACTTCCGGTCACAAATCACGATTCAAATCTTTGGAGAGCAGCAGTTTTTTTTTTCTTTTTTCTTTTCCCTCGGCTCTTTCTCCGTTTTGCCGTACTCGTTGCTTGATGTGGCTTCAGCTCGAAGAGAGGTTTCGAGCATCGGTTGATAAAGGAAAATGGATTTTCGCGTGAACTTAGTCTTGCGTATCTGTCAGACCTTTATTTAAGTCCTCGTCAAGTCAAATAGATCCCTCTTTAACTTCTTGGTGGCAGGTGGAAACTTTTGTTTTTGGGGGACTGAACAATGGGTCTTTTACTGCATTGAAATGAAGAGTTTTCCACCACCAACTTTTCTTTGGCCTTTTCTCGATTGAAAAAAGACCATCGAAGACCATCGAGACACCTGCTCACCCACCTATTCTGAGCAAGAAAGAGATTTTGTTGGGTCAGGAAAGGACTATCTAGTTGCTCCCAGTCTATGTCGAGTCGTTCATAAAGGTTCATATAATCGGTTTCTTCTAATTTATCGAAAAATTATTCAGCCTTATCAGTCGATTCAGCGGACCGATTATTGAAATTTATAGACAAAAAAGACATAAGGAGTATTAAGCGATCCTATTGGTTGAAATGGGCGGTTCTTATAGACTAAAGGGGTAAATGATGGACTAACTATCGGGTCTCTCGTGGGCTCCCGTTAGTTAGTCTATCACCGCTACGTCCTTTGTCCATTGCAACCACCCGCTCCATCCAATTGGACCCCTCCATATCCTTTTTGTCTTCTTTGTCCATTACTTTTTCTATCAAATTCAATAATCAGCCCGCTGGTGGGATCATCTTTAAACAGTCCATAACCATGGATGTCGATGTAACTACCGGGTTAGTCGTCACCTCTACCGCGGTAGTTCTCGTAACTACCGCACGGTAGCATTTTTAACCAGCCGCTGGTTGTGTCGTCTACCCTATCTTTTTCCGTGGTTACAAACAAACCGTATTCTCATACTTCCTTTTAGCATAAATACATATCCACAAAATTTTGCTCAGATTCCGAAGTTGGGAGCACATTTCAGACATGTCCGATGAGTTCACTCTCGTGGTCTTAGAGCCACTTTCCAGGAGAAGCAATCGTTCTTGTTTGTTTCTTCAAAAGCTTGCAACAATCCCATCCGAGGAAGGGTGAAAAATGAGCCCCCTCAGCGCGTGTTCTCATCACGCAACTTTTTTGAAATCATCCCCTCGAATTAATTAGATTAGTCGGGCAATAATCTATTCACGAAAAAATTTCCGAGAGGAAACCGTTTATCAGTGAAAGTTCTATGAAGTATCGCACAATATAAACTTAGCCGAGTTAGGTAATTAATAACCGTCGGAACCGCTGTCAGGTATTATCGCAGTTGCGAAGTTTGGGTAGTGAACTCATCTTGGAAAGTCGATTTGAAGTTATTCCCTTCTCGAGTAGTTACCGCATTGCAAACCGCCTTGCGCCCTTGGAGAGTCTACATTTTTTTTAATATCATGTGGGATATGGATATTTAAAATTAATTCAAGTGTGTAAAATTTCGCGAGAAACACGGATGATAAATAATGGACGATAATATGGGGACTTATACCCTAAAATTGATTGTGGTACCGTCCCTAATAGTTGGATGATGATACGGACATTTCCACCTGATTAAAGTACTGATTCCTGTGTAAAATTTTGCGAGAAAAATGGAACGATGGTATTCGTGGTTATCCCCTAAACTTGTGGTGATGCTGCGTGTTCTTTCAGTATTGAAATCCATAGTTCGGGACAATAAAAGTTCGTGTAAAGTCTGTCTCGGACTAACTTCTTCTTTTTTTTCTTTTTTTTTCAAATGTACTACAACTACCAAATAAGTGTTAATTAGCTTATTTTTACGAATATAATAAGAAGTTACCTGTTTAGCATGATTTTCTTTTTTATCTTTTCATTTATAACCCGCTCAGCTCCATAGCCCGCTTTCCGTGCTCACAGAAAAATTTCTTTAGATGCGAGCCCTCACTTAAAAAACAAGGCTTCTGATTCAAAGCCGTATGTTTTGAAAATGTGATACGTTGCGTTTGATGAACACTAATCGCTGTATTAATATCAATAATATCTCGTCCTGTTCTTACTTGCAAAAGATGATTTAACCAACTGTAACTTGTCTTTATGCATCATGATAAACAAATCTTAAAAGCTGTTGCTCATAAAATGGACTCAGGAATCCGTCAACTGAATTTTGCATTTCACCAAGGAAATTTTATACTTTAAATAGACTGCATGTTGCAATTAGGAACTACGAATTCTGGCCTGGATTAAAAACAACGTATACGCCATTAGTTTACCTACACACAAAAGTGTTTTTTCAGATGAGCCAGAATTTATAGTTCCAAATTGCAAAATGCAGTCCAAATGTGTACCATTGTTGGAGAAAGGCAACTCGTTAATGGATTTTAAAACTACTGATCTGTGTAATTGTAATATCTTCATATCGTCGCTAAAATATTCGGTAACCATTCAAATAGAGGGGAAAAACAAGCCGGATAATCAAGGAGTAGATAGAAATCCGAATTCGAGATAGAGCGACGAAAAATCAGAAATGAGAGGGTGGAAAAAGGGAGGGAACCCCGATTAAAGCAACGACAGACACAAACTATCCGTGGCTCCCTCGAAAGTTTCGTCGTTTCCAACAAAAAGTCAAGAGTCTTGACTTCCGACTCGAGACAGCCGAGATAAAGGCTTGAAAATAGTGCAGCGCTCACTATCTTTTACTTCCATCGACTTTATCCAATGAATACAATTAAGAGTCAAGTCTCGACTTTTCACTTTTTCTCAAGCTTCGCTCCTGTCACAAAAAATCTCACTTCATTAATAATTCATTTTTCTTTGTTTTTGCATTTGGAAAATAAATTAAAAAATACTGTGAGACACTTTCGAAGACTTCTTTTGGTGAGGTTTTCTCTCAGAAGATTTCGAACTATTCCCGAAAATAATCACAGTATTACGAAGGTTGGATCTTTGCAACTCATGAGCGAGACGTAACAGAACCGAATAATTTCAAGTTTGCTCGCCCAAAAAAGCCTTTTTCGGACTTGTTTCCAGAATGGCCTCATCTATATATTTGATTGGTATATTTGCCATTTCTTTGCAAGGCTAGTCACTAAACTGCAATGGACAGGTATCTACCCCAAATCTAGGTGATGCTGTAAGACTCCAGGCATGAGTAATGAACGTGTCGGTTCCCAACCTCATCTTGCTCTTGAAAACCAGTCCCATACCAGTGGCGCGGTGTGGCGCGCTTTGCGCTATATCGATTGATCTGCCATTTAAAGCTATAGAAAAGGATCGATAAACTGGTTATTAAATGGGAAAATATCAATAATCGATCATACACGCCTCGCCACCGGTCCATGCACACTACGGAGTTCCCCTGTTTGGTGGTCATTGTATTGGTGAAGTTTGTTACCTACAAAAGGACTTTCCCCTCTGTAAGAATCAAGGTTATAAATCGTAAGCAATTGTCATTATCATCATACATTTTATCAAATACTTAGGCAAATAGTAAAACTTCAAAATTTAAGAAAAGTGCGCACACGTTTTCGAACAATTAATGATTTTTCAAGCTGTTGAAATGAAAAAAATGTTCAAACAGAAAAATTCTCCTTTATTTTCTTTTTCAATATCCGCTTCATTCATCCGTTTTGTTTGAACGAAGTGGCTATTCGTCGGCACGGTACCGACGGATAAATGGCTATTCGTCGGTACCGTACCGATGAATAAATAGCTATTCGTCGGTACCGTACTTTGATTTTAGTACGTAAATTATATTAAAGATATGATTTCTTAATAATATTTTGGTGGAAGTTAAGAGCTAAAAATTGGGTGAAAGATGGAAAAAAACCCAACACGAGTTGTAAAGAAATATTCTCCAAATTTAATTTATGTATTTAATATACTCTCACATAATACTGAAATGTACTATGTGCTACTAATGTACTAACCTAAGGACAGCTATCTCGTTGAAATCCTTATCTACGATAAAAATTGATGGTAACTGAGAGTTAATAGTCTTAAAGTTTCTAAACGCGGCTCTAAAAGAGTCAGCCTTTTCTTCTGCTAAGAAAGCTAATGCACATAGCTCACTTTTATTAGTGGTGGGGTTAAGGTAACAAAAAGCGCACACTTTATACTTCGATGTATCGAAGTTGTATTCATCAGTACGGTACCGACGAATAGCCATTTATTCATCGGTACGGTACCGACGAATAGCCATTTATCCGTCGGTACCGTACCGACGAATAGCCTCATCCTTGTTTGAATCGTAAAAACTCTAATAATGGCTCATGAGGAAATATAGATACACTCTCCCGTCAAGGGAGCGACGATTTGGCTATCAAGCCTGCGTCATGTACACTGAACACCTCGATATTAAAAGAAAGGAAAAGAAACTTATGTGTTGTCACAGAGGATTTATGTCTGTAAATGATATATTCAAAACCGCAAAAGCAAAACTGAGGTACCCCAAGAAAACGGCGATGGAATGATCAAATCGTGGAAAAAGTTTTTAAACCCACAATCAATCATGATTTAAACTTTTTCGCACAAATAACCAATCGTTTTATTTATGCATTGTATCGACATTTATTAAATTTTGCGCGCAATCTCAACGGTGCATCAAAATTTCTCATCGCGACAGTCGGATATAATTGATGGCGAAATGAACACCTCATTAACTTATCCAATTGAGCGTGGACTCCTGGGGTGGATCTTTATAACTTATCTCGTAGCTTCTGCGCTTCTTTTGATCCGACTTGGACGTATTTTTGCCCAACGGAACTATGTGCATTATGACGTGAGCCCTATTATGCATATATTCTTATGGGTCTCAGGGCTCATGTCTCAATGCATATAGTTCCGTTTAGCAGAAATACGTCCGCTTTATCCCTTTCCTCTCGCCGCACTCGCTGCTAAACTCGGAGTCACGGACTGAAGCTTCCGGGCCTATTTTTCCTCTTTTTTATCCTTTGAAAAGAGCTCTTCGGCAAAGGATCCCGCCCTTTGCTCTTAAACGGCAGACTTTTCTAAATGCAGCATCATCAATGGTTGATGTCTACAACAGGTGTTTGCGATAAGCACCTTTGAGATAACGCAATAAGGCCTGTAAAGCTACTGAGTTTTGTGCGCTGGCGGTAAGACAATGTTCAACGTATGCTAATGTCTTACAAAGGCTTTTCTAGAGATTTTGCATTGGTCTGACGTATAAGCCCCCCCCCCTCATAAAAAAATAAATAAATAAATATTTTGCGGGTTCTTTACATCAGCTGTTTACGCAAAAAATGAGTCCTTGTAAGACATTTGGTCAAAAATTGACCAAAATTCAGCGTTCTTTTTTGGAGATTTGTTGTCCGGACCTTGGCAAGATTCTATGACCTTCTTGAAAGAGAAGAATAGAGTTCATAATTCTCTCGCAGCCCCTTAGAGCCCAAATCTCGTGCCTGAATTCTGGAATTTTACAGCACTGAAAACAGCCTTACGTGGTGAGATTTGTAGTTCAGCAGGTAAAATTAAGGCGCAAAGCAAGGCTTAAAATCTTAAGTCAGCGCTTACTCCAAAGGATATCAGCGAAACGACTCCAGTCAAGAAGAAAGAACGTCGAAGCTTTGAAAAGTATAAAAGAAAACTTCAAATTCTTGGACGAAAAGAAATACAGACTTCATGAAATACACTCATTTTGTTTATTTCTTTTGATACAAACATCTAATTTTTAACTTTATTTTTATTTTTGCTTCCCTAAAGAAATGTCCTAAAATCTGGTACGCTAAGGTGCAACATGTATCCCAAGTAGGTTTTATTAGTTAGGTTTAGGTACAGGTAATAAGTAGGTTTTTGGGAAAAAAATTGCTCAACGGGGATTTTTGCAGGTAAAGAGTTGATCGGAAACTTCCTATAGGGTTTTAGAGTTGGCTCATACGATGCAAATTAGAACGAACTAACAGGAGAGGCCGCGGACACGAAAGTTATGGCTAAAATTTCAAATTTTTATGTTTATTTTGGCACAAATTCAGTTTCAAATGGTGTTTCTGAAAGGAAATTCCTCGAAAAAACTAATGGAACCACTCTCAATTTTTTTGTTTCAAATTTTTGAAATTATAAACTTTCAGTTTCCAAATTTTTTCAGACTTCTCCTATAGGCTCGGTACAATGTGCGGCGCACAGTGGATCGTGTCAATAGGAGAGGTCGGACAAAATTTGGAAACTTTAAACGCTTATAACTCCGTTTATTCAAAAATCTGAGGTTCTAAAAGTGGTTTCATTGGCCTCCTCGTCAAATTTTCTTCTTAAAAATCCCTTGAAATTTAAAATGTGACGAAATAAACATCAAAATTTGCAGTTTCAGTCAAAAATTTCATGTCCGACCTCTCTAACTGACTCGAGCTACTGTGTGGCGGACCGATGCTGAAATTTTGATACGATCACGAGACTAAAATTTGATTTTGAAAACAAAACTATTCTAATGTTTATAGGTTTGATGTTTATAGGTTTGAAAGTCGAGCTGAAAATCCACGCCCTGGTTATTTGATACTTTGGCTATTTAAAACAGGCGTTCCAGTAGTAGTAAACGGGAAAACAAACTGAAAGCAAACACGTCACCCGTTGAACAAAGTTTATCCAGAGCAATTATTTCGATCCGAATAAGAGCCTGATCAAGGGATCAAAGGTAACGCCGAATTACATTTAGGCACGAAGAGTACTCTTGTTAAACACTTCTTGCCTTCTCTTCACCGCGCTTTGAAATTAATTAAGCCTTTCCAGTCCTCTTACAGCCTGATTTCAGCTCCCCTCGGCACAACAAATGGGCACGTCTCTTTGAATTCACAACGGTTGGAATACATTTTGCAATTAGGAACTACTATTTCCGGTTCATCTGTAAAAGCATCTATCTGCGAGAGGAAACTGATGGCACATATGTTGTTTTTAGAATGAGTCGGAATTGGTATTCCTTATTGCAAAATGTAGTCCGTTTACCGCCTACTTGGACCTATGCACCATACTAACGATTTTCGGCAGGTTGCATGTATCCTAGTATTGCCGAGGTAGGGAAAAACGTCATATGAGCCGTCAGGCGTTGCCAAATCTCTTTGAAAAAAATCCGATTTTTCAGGGAAACTGAAGTACGTTCTCTCCCAGTTTTTCAGAATATCCTAGTCGCAATTTAATCTACAATCTGAAAATTCAAAGGAAAAATATTCATGAATTTCCGAAAAAAATAATGTCTCACAGGGGAAAATTTGCACGGAAAGAAATAAAATGTTTATTTACCATTTACATTGTTAAAAAAATGTCCGACAAGTCTCAAATGCTGATTTTGCTTTTAAAAAAGGCTAACTCAACAGCGCCCAAGGTAAAATGAACAAATTCAAATGTTGAGTTAGCATCTTTGTACTGTAAAATCAGCATTTGAAACTTGTCGGACATTTTTTTAACAATGTAAATGCTAAATCAACATTTTATTTCTTTCCGTGTGGCAATATGTGAATGCTCTTACGATTTTTTTCCTAGCACGGCAGAGTAGTACGAATAGCGTTGCTGGGGGTAGTTGGTCTACGGTGGCGAGGCGTGAATGATCGATTGTCGATATTTCCCCATTTGAAGCTATGATAAAGAATCGATTGTTAAGGTGTTCGTTGCTAACACCCTATTTATCGATTCTTTTCCATGTGTTTAAATGGCAGATCAATCAATATATCACAAAGCACGCCACGCCACTGTTGGTCTGTCGTGTTAACTTGAATAGATTGGAAAAGGAACGTTACAAATCAGTAGACAGAGAGATAACACGACACTATTAGGTGCGGTGTTGAACAATTTATTTTTGCATCGTGGCGGGGTTCTTTATTTCTTTTTCTTGGCCTAAGGGTGTGAATTCGGTGGTTCTAATGGATACCTTACAAAATCGTATAGGAACATATTTATTTTAGAAATTCATAAGGGCCGCACTTTTGGGGTTGATCCGAGGCCCGAGGCATAATTCAATCTAATTTTATTGTCTGATCGCAACTTTAGTTTAATTCAAATTTCAAAGTATATTTTAACGTTGAAAGTAACAAATCACATAACTCGTTTGCGGTGTCTGAAAATCTTCGCTCCCATTTTATTTTTTTGAAGGAGAACGAATCACCATCATTCCTTAACATTTTCACAGATTTTCTTCGCAAAGGGACGAAAAAACACGGAAGTTTTCAAGAATTGACGTTGAGTAGTTTTCCATGTAAAATAATAAAGTATATGACAGGAAGTCTGCAACGTCGCAAACCGAGATACGTGGTCTGGTAATTTCATCGTCGATTTTAAACAAGCTTTTTTACTCAAAACCTATCGATTCGTTAACCATCGAATCATTTCTGTAAGCACTGCAAATCCACCTTAAAAATAACTGTCTCTCCATAAGCACTCGTGTAGAACCGATTGTAGCTTGTTAAACTCAAACCTGATCCACAATATTAAATAAGAATTTCCTCATCCACGCCCCCTCCCCTTTTTCTCCGGACGTATTCCGTAAATGATATTTTTCCGACTGACTTAGCAAAACTTCGAACGAGGTTATGAGCGGAAATATAAGTTTACAACAAATGAGATTACCACCGTTTCAAGGAAAAGCTGTAAGGAAGTCCAGAATTTGTCAAGTTTCTTCGTATAAAAATCAATTTCCGGGGAGGAACTTTATGCATTGTTTGTCCTGAATTTTTCGCAGAATGTTTCTCACAACTAGTTCTAAAATGTTTAAAAATTTCAAAGTAAAATATTCAAAACTTGTCTTGGAAGTCAACGTTTTGTCCGAGGAGATTTGGCAACGTTCGAAATTTCATACGCCGTTTTCACCGCGGGCACGGTAGATTAGCTGTTTACTCTCGTTTTCATCTATAACCTCTAGTGTCACGCATCATCAACGTTATACACTGTGTACCTGAATCTCAATTTTTCTCATTCATGGGGAACTGGGTCACCCTCTACCCAACTCAAAGTCATCATTACAGGATAATAAATTGATCCACCTTCGGGAGTCGTGGGTTTCACGTCAAAAGCAAAAGGATGCCAGCTTTACAGCGACAACCGCTGAAAGGGCGTACCCTTCTTCACCGTGGAAGTGTAAGATTAATTTTCAGTTTTCTGTACCGTTTTGGACCACCAGCCAAGGATGAAATGCTCGTATGACATGCTTGCTGATCCTATAAACACAGCTCCTGAGGTTTAATTCTATAAATTGAGGCACAAAGAAACTCGAAAATTGAATTTCAAGGGCGTTAAAAAGTTACGGAACTATAGATCGGAAATTTTAAAAAAAACGCAGTGGAAGTTCGCTGGCGCTGCCGACAATTTTAGAAACGATTCCTTTTGAGTTTGTGACGTTTTGGTAGTACTGCAACTTAAGCTGGGGTAGTTCGGCAACATTTTCTTTCGTAACCTAATTTATTGAGGCACTACCTCAATTAATGGGAGAATACCACGATTCATTGGAAACGTCCAATTTGGAACTTAAACCTCTTTTTTTCCGAGCATGGATAACTATTCGTCTTTAGGGCATGTCTGTAGTGCATACCTGAAAAAATGTAGGTGTTTCGAATTTCCTTAATTAGCAATTACCCGACGCGCTAAAAGACACGAAGAGCCGCTTGTTAATGATTTATCAGTGCGGGGACTCAAAAATATATTGTCTCTGGTATCGATTGTCTCCCATTAATTTTTCATTAATTCTTAAAAAGCTGCCCTCATTCCATACCTAATGTAACACCCGTGAGAGATCCCATCAACTTGGAGAGCCTCTTGTTTGCTTCAAAGTAGAGATACAACTATTCGTCCTTAAGGCATATGTCCGTATTGCATACCTGAAAAATGAAGGCGTTTTAAATCCCCGCAATTATCCGACACGCAAACAACCACTTGCTTATGATTTATCAGTGCGGGGACTCAAAAATATTTTGTCTCTATTATGGATTATCCGTCATTAATTTTTCATTATTTTTTTTTAAAAAATCCTTCATTTCATACCTAATTTAACACCTGTATGAAACCTCATCAACTCGGAGAGCCTCTCGCTTACTTATTCAAAGTAGAGAGGCTCAAACAATACAAGCAAGGTGTTCAGCACTGGTTTGAACACTATTCCAACACCTCCTCATTTGCTTTCAGCGGAATGGCGAGGGGACTGCAATGAAGTGTCCCCAAACGAACGTCAACTCCGCGGAATAAATGAAAAGCCTTGATGACGTCACGTCGTGGCAGCGCAGCGGAGCGACGTCGTAAATCTATTCATTGTCTATTCATCGAATGGACTGAAATTGGAACGGACCCTTTGTCTCCTCGCCCGTCCCGCCTTCGGTCCAGTCCGGATTTCAGGGTGCCTTTAATCAAGGAAATATTTGCATTCCTCAACACAATTTTTAGAACTCGAAACCATCCACTGCAGACCGAAAAAGAGAAAAAAAACAAGGGGAAAGTCGGAGCGAAACTCAGCCGTGCTGAAGAAGAACGCCGTATGAGCCTTCAGACGTTGCCAAGTTTCCTTCGATAAAACAGAATTTACTGGGTAAATTATGAATATTTTTTTCCCATCATTTTCAGACAATTTTGTAAGCAGTTTAATCTAGAGTCCCTTTATACTGAGAGTCAAGACAACACCCCCTCATGGAGTCACAAACGGGAATAAAGATTACAGAAATTGAACGTTTTTCGTAATCTTTGATCGGCCCATTCTCAAATTCCTTTCTTCGTTCCTTCCCTCATTCCGTTTGTTCCTTGCCGAACCCGTAATTCCCCGGTCCATTCCAGATTATAATCTTTGCAATCGGTGAAACTGAAATCTTTATTCCCGTTTGTGACACTGTGAAGGCCTAAAATACGGGAACCAATCAGAAATGGATTCACATTGTCTTGACTCTCAGTATAAAGGGACTCTAGTTTAATCTAAAGTGTCTGAAAATTTCAAGGGAAAATATGCATGATTGTCGTCAAATACATGATTTATCATGAGAAATTTGGCAACTCTCGAATGTTCATACGGCGTTCTTACTCAACACGGCAGAACTGCTGTGTGTATGGAAATGCGGGCGGTGCGAGACAGATTTCGGATTTATTTTAGAGAGAATAACGTGGAATCGGATGGAAGAAGGGAGGCACTACCCTTCTAGCATTGTTTTATGCAACGTTCCTTCGGGCTGGAACATAGTCATTCGATCGTCTCATCTGAGTTCGCTTTGAAGGAACTAACGACAATATGCACTTGGAAGTCCCGCTATGGACACCGAAAGAATAAAATGGTAATTTGACGTCCTTTGGTAATCCAACACCTAGGTTGTTAAAAAAACGTTCGTCAACTTTCAATTGCTAATCTAACACGATCTGCTGCTGCCTTTACATCTGAGGACATGAATTTTACATCCTTGTACGTAAATGAAAGAGTTGGAAGGGTTACATTAGCATTTGAGGGTTGTCAAACATTTGTTTAACATCTCTCTCGCTGGATTAGCGCCTTTTTTCTTTTCTTTTTTATGTTTTCTAGTCCCGTTCCGTTGTTTTTTTTTCATGCGTGCTGCCCGCGTGCATGTACATGAATGAGTATTTGCGCGTCGATACGGCAATTAGTTTTAGCCGGATTGAATGGTACATGTGGTGTTCCTAGATTATGCCAGAAATAGTTGTTTTTCAAGGCAAAAGGCGTTGCAAAATTGACGAAGAAAAGCCGACAAGGCCAGTGTGAAGCCACTTCAATGTTGCTCTTCCGTCATGTTGGTCAGGCGCAATGATACAACTATACGTACTCTCCGGAACGCGTGAGGTATCACGCCACATTTGAAGGCGTTTTCAAAACTGCCGTGAGGAACATGATTAATGGAATCACTAATCTTACGAGTTAATGCAACAGTCCGTCGCTCCTCTAACATAAGGGCGTATTTCGATTCCTTTGTGAACCTTGCTTCACCTATAAATCCATGCTTTTTGGGGCTCATGTGGAAATTGAGATACGCCCTTGCGTCAGAGGAGCGACGAGTTGTGCACCCATCTTCTGGGAGGGTGCGACCATAACGAACGTTCCCAATTTACATTATAAATATAGTTAATTCAAAATCGCGCTCGGCAATAAATCATAATTAACGTAGTTCAGCTGGTCAACTTAGTCATTAAAGACAACATTTTCATCATCAATTTTCCTAGGCAGATAGGTGGTTTTTATTCGTAAGCTAGAAAGAGTGGTTTCTTATCGTAAATTGCAACCTAATTTCATATCCTGTCATGTGTGGTCCATTGAACCACAATATGCAAAGAGGAACCTTTCTTCCTGGTTTCATTCAGGAAGAACATATTTATCAATAGTTCCCCCATGCAGATAGGTGTTTTTTATGAATAAGCAAGAAAAAGTGGTTCCATGTCGTAAATTGCAACTTAATTTCATATCCTGTCATGCGTGGTCCACTGAGCTACATTATGCAATGACTAACCTTTATTCCTGGTTTCATTCAGAAAGAACATATTCATCCTTAGTTTTCCGATGCAGATATGTTCTTTTTTATTAGTAAGCAAGGAAGAGTGGCTCCTTATCGTATCGTAAATTGCAACATTCATCATCGCGAAGAGAGGAGGGCGGGGACTAAACTCTTCTTGTTTACGAACTTCACGCCGGAGTTCAGCCGCGTGAGAAGCGGAATCGGCCGTTCACGCTCGGGGGAGAGGGTTCCCGCATTCTGCCGTGCTAAGGAAGAACGCCGTATGAACATTCAAGAGTTGCCAAATTAAATTCGATAAAATGCTTATTTTTTAGCAAAGTTGTGAATATTTTTCCTTTAAATTTTCAGAATCTTTAGGTGAAATTGCAAACAAAAGTATCTCAGAAATTGGGAGGAGAATATTCATAAATTTACCAGGAAATTCGTGTTTTATCAAAGGAAATTTGGCAACGCCTGAAGGTTCATACGGCGTTTTTCCTTAGCACGGCAGCATTCATAAGTCATTCATGGCCGCGGCCAACAACGAAACCCCGACGCGGGTGCCCGGAACAATATGAATAACTGCAGCTGCATCTTGATGCGCGAAGCGGACAGCGCTCCGCTCCGAGTTAATTTCGCGGCGCAGGCGGCGACCACAAGTGAGCCGGGCCGGCAATCGATGAAGCGCTCAGCGATCGTCTTGAAAATTATGACTTCCCTCGACGATTGGACCGCGCTTCGCAATAATGAACAACTGGACCGCGTTGAAACCCGCGGATTCTGCATTGTGCCGCGCCCGATGGAATACGGGAGTTAAATATTCATATCTTCGAGAAGATTCGCCGATTTTTCTCCCAGGAACTATACAAAAAAAAAAAAAAAAAAAAAAAAAAAAAAAAAAAATAAATAAATAAATGGACCATGTTCAGCAGCAAGGTACTAAGCCTCGTCAGCTATTGCCAAATTTAACTTGGACATTTGATTTTTTTCTCGGAAACGGTTGTGTGAATTTTATGCAAATGTCAGTGAATTTTCTACCATGTACGAAGCAAATTCCTTAAAATTTTCAAAAATGCCCGCAAAAACGTTTTCTTGTGAAACATTAGATTGCTCTGTTAAAGTTGGCAATATTTGATGTGGCTTGATTCCTTTCTGCTTAATGCGGTCCAACTACTCCTAGCTCCCGTCGCCCTCAGACTCCGCAGTTTTGAAAACGCCTTCAAATGCGGCGTGATACCTCACGCGTTCCAGAGAGTACGTATAGTTGTATGATTGCGCCTGAGCAACGTTTAGGTTCAGGTTCAACGCCGAGGTTCAGTAAATGCGCGTATGTGTTCAAGAAATTTAATTGCATAAAGCTGAGTTTTCTGACAAGTAAAAAAAAAAAGTAAATAGATTTCAAAGTCACAAAATTTCCTTCAACAGTGAGGATTCTTTTGGAAATCGGGCGTATGATACTTTTAATCATGCTAAGATTGTGGAACGTAGTTCTCTAGTCGAAAGTAACTTATCCGACACTTCTGCTATGAGTTTTTTCCTGGATCTGCTTCGCGTTTTTCTTTATTCCTTGTTGGAGAGTAAATTGACTGCGAATAAATTTCATCTGCCACAAATGTTATAAGCAATCAAAGCATTTCAAGCTTCATACGTCCTTTTATATCCGAAAAAGTCCTCGATTCTTTTTTACCAGGAATCTTCTGGGTCTAACTACCATAAACCGCTGATGAAACATAAGAAATAAACATTTGTTAATATGGTACAGTGTTTTTCCTTTGTCTTCGATTTTCTACAAATCAAAAGCGATTTATATATCTAACAAATTCAATCATTGGACCATACAGTCGAGAGACGCATTTTCATTTCTGATGCAAAAAAAACACGATCAGCAAGTTCAATATTATTAGAATTCTCGCGCCACGATTTGCGTTCACTGATTCAAACTTTTTATCGCGCCAGTGCTTCCAAAAGATAGCAGGTGGCTTTGCCAGTGCGAAGCGAGTCGAGACAAGGGAAGGAGAAACTTTCTTTATAATACCCTAGTCCCTCTCAAATGGCCGCTTCCACTCGTAAAATTACAAGCGGAAAATAGCGTGACGCTCCGGGCGTTTATCCAATTCAGAGATCTCGGTTACTTACCTCACCCATTCTTGTTTGTTAATTATTTCAAAAAATAATCTACGTTTATGTTTTCCTGGATCTCATGCCTAGGACAATCGCACTTCAACCATCGAGGAGGGCGGGGAAGTCTCTTTAAATCGTCAAAACATTTTTTAATCTCTTAATACCGTTCGAACATAAACTTCCGTGCTGTAAGATCAAAATTTATTCTGATTTCAAATGCAAGAACAGTACTCACTCCCGTAATGATTTTATGGGTACTTTACGAGCTACCATTGCTTCTAAAGGAAACATTCAAAATTGTTGTTAGGCAGGCTTGCTCGAAAAAAGTTTGAAATAAGCACTGTGGGCCCCTAGACAAGTTCTGTGATAGAGAAAAACGGCAAGTGTTTTCTTAATCGTATGCTGGAAGCAATTGACACTACTGGCGGAAGTTCTTAAGTCAAGAAGAAAATTTGTAATTTTAGTCGTATTATATTTTTCCATGATATGACCGAATGAGATAATTTTTGTTTTAGAGCAAAAAAGTTCTCGAATTTTTTACAATATTTTTACATCCGGCTATGCAGATCTCAAGGAAGGATTTTACAGAATTCTCCTCGATTTTTGAACATATGACTAGAATTAAATAAAATGAATTCAAAACCTTTTTTTTTTAAAAAAAAAAAAAAATTAGTTTTATCAATTTGACATGTATAGACCCTGGGTAAAGTTTTTCATAGTGGAATTTAACACTGACATATTCACATATCCTCTAAAAAATTAGGAATTAAAAATTTAAAGGGATCTAGACATTAAAACATGAAGGGATTAAGAAACATTATGAACGAAGAAATATCAATGCATCAAGACATTAGAACTTTAGCAGTAATCTCAACATCTGATTTTTTTAACCAATTCGACAAAATTTGTTCTATCGAATACATAGTTCTGATTCCACGAGGCAAAGCTTTTTCTCTCAAGAACGGCCATAATTTAGGGGAATAAGTTGAACACTTCTCATAGTGCCATAGGAGCATAATCAATCTAGTACATTTATCCACGATCTGGACCCCACAGCAATATACAGTCGTTCCACGTAAGAATGCCGTATGAACGTTCAAATGTTGCTAGATTACCTACGATAAGATAAATATCTTCGAGTGTATTTAGGAATATTTTTCCGCACAATTTTCAGAAGCACCAGATTATATGATGATAAAAAATTCTGTGAGGAATTCAAGTGGAAAATCCGGTTTTTTAGTCAGAAAATTTATGTTTCATCGGACGACATTTCGCAACGCCTAAAAATTCATACGGCGTTTTTTTCCCCACTACGGCAGGATACGCCTACTTATACTTATGAGAATTAACCTCTTACGGGAGAGAAGACACCCGGTTATTTATGTGCACCGGCAAGCGGAACCCAGACACTTCGAGGCGAGTTCCCCAATAATCCAGAGATAATTTCTCAATTTATCATGGAGCGTTCAAAGCTCAGACACTTTTATTTGGAATCGGAGCTTTCTGAACATTTTTTCCCCCTCGATTAGCACGAAAGGAGAGGCAAATAGTCTCGGAGCACCCGGGGTTCACGTCGTTGAAACCGTGTTTTTTGCTTGTGCACCTGAGTGTAAATAGTAAATACCAGTTTTATTAACAGTTCCGCGGCGTGAATTATCGATAGTCGATTAGTCCCCATTTGAAGCTATGGTAAAGAATCGATTATTAAGGTGTTTGTTGCGGACACCCTGTTTATCGATCCTTTTCCACAAGTTTATACGACAGATCAATTGATATATCGCAACATGCACACCACGCCACTGTTTTAAAAGTTCCTTGTTTTTCGTGCCCCTTTGAAGCTATGGTAAAAGATCGATTATTAAGGTGTTCGTTGCACACCCTGTTAATCGATCCTTTTCCATAGGTTTAAATTTCAGATCAAGTGAAATATCGCAAAGTACGCCACGCCACTGTTTTAAAAGTTCCTTCTTTTTCGTACCCCTTTGAAGCTATGGTAAAAGATCGATTATTAAGGTGTTTGTTGCGGACGCCCTGTTAATCGATCTTTTCCCATAGCTTTCAATGGCAGGTCAAGTGACGTATCGCATTGTACAACACGCCACCGTTTTAAAAGTTCCTTATTTTTCGTGTTGCAGGTCTCTTTCTTTTCAACGAGCCCTGAGCTGAGCAATAAACAGCGTTTCGAGTATTTCAGTCGCACCATTCCGTCAGACGAGCACCAAGTCCGGGCCATGGTCGAAGTGGTCCGTAAAATGCAGTGGAGCTACGTCTCCATCATTTACGAGGAGTCCAACTACGGCGTCAAGGTAATAAAATTTTGAGTTGATTACACCCTGTATAAAAGTGTATTTCTCCCGATATAAAGCTACCTGTCTTATGTGTCCTTTGCACTTGTCGTAACGGCCGAAGTTGGATCCAGCTCAACGGCGGAGCTCATGTGGCGTGGCGTGAATTGCGATTTATCGATTGTTATGCCATTTAAACCTATGGTAAAGAATCGATTATTGAGGCGTTTGCTGCGAACACCCTGTTTATCGATCCTTTCCATAGGTTTAAATGGCAAATCAATCGATATATCGCAAAGCACGCCACGCCACTGGCGGAACTCTTTTTTATTGCTATAAATATTTGGATCTAATTCAACAAAAGAGAACCAAGTCTCCGAGGGGCCGTTCAAATATTACGTGAGGTATTTTGGCGGACTTGTTCTGCCGTCCGAAACGAGATCTCCGTAAGTCCAGTTTAGACTCCGCAATTTCGTTTCGAACGGAATGTGCCGTTAAAAGAATACTCGAGCACTTAAAAATAATTATTTCTCTCGGTGTCAGTTTTCGGTGGTGCGATACGGTAACCCTGATGATTTGATGGATAAATTGGACCGTACAGAAAGAAATCAAGACATATCAGCTTTTGCCAAATTTAATCTGGCAATTCAATTTTTACGTGAAAACGGTTGTGCGGATTTGTCTGCGAATTTCAATTTTTCTGCATAGTGCAAAAAATTCTTTAAAATTTTCACAGTAATCCGTGCAAGCGTTCTCTTGCAAAAAATTAAATTATTCTCAGTTACATTTGGCAATAACTGATGTAGCTTGGTTCTTTTCTGTTAACTTGGTCCAATTCTCGCTGTTTTTCCCCTATTTTTTCTTTTTAAAAAAGAAGAAATTCTTGAAATATTTGGAATGGTATTCCAGTGTTCATGTTTTGGACGGCAACTTTGTACCCCTCCCTCCATTCGTAAGACAACCTCTTACCAACACTCTCCCCCCTAATTTTTCAGAAAATAACGAAGAGCGCCTGAAAGATACAAATACGTAGCTAGAGAAAAACCCAATCACAGCAGCTACAACCACAAAGATTCGACTAATGTTGCAGTAGAATTTAATTCATGTTCATAGCGTGCCTAATAGGCTCTCTAAATTGCGGATCAAAAAGCAAATTACGACACTGAAGCTATTTTTATCGAAGCCGATGAAAGGCTGCACAACAATATGAAGCGTGATCTCAAATTTACAAAACTAATGGGGGCGTTCGTGAATGCTGAAAGCTCGCATTGGTTTGCGGTTTTGTGGGTAAGGGGAAATTTTGGCTATGCATTCGAATGTGGTCGATATAATGACACAACGCTAACAATCATGTTAGGGCTCGCTGCTTCATTGTATCATGAAATTCCACATCACGAGGAACCTCTGTGGTTCGAGCGTTCGTCATTTCGTGAATTGGGCGCATCAATGAAGAATAAACAGAATGCAATGGAAACGTTATGCGTATGAAACTCTTGATCTGACGTGCTAAGAAAAAATGCCGCATGAACACCCTACACTGAAAAAAAATTCTCGGCGTTTTTACCACGGTCCGTTGGTACCTTTACCATCTCACTTTAATTACCAATTATTGGTAATTTTACCAACACAGACTGGTAAGCTTACCTGAAAACCGGTATTTTTACTGTTTTTTTCAGGTAAGAATACCACTTTTATTGGTAATCAATTCCCGGTAACTTTGCCATTTTATCTCGGTAATTTTACCACAGTTGATAAAAATAATTGACGTTTTTACCGCGGGGATCAGTAAAATTACCGAGAAAGTCAATAATTTTACCGAGATTTCTCGGTAAAATTACCAATTCCATAAATGGTAATTTTACCAAGAAAAAGCTGGGATCAAATAGAACCCTGAATTCTCGGTAATTTTACCCTTTTCTTGGTAAATACACCGAGATTTTTTTTTCAGTGTAAGTTGCCGAGTCTCCTCCGATTGAATATTTTCTCATGAAATTTTAGGAAATCTAAATCTGATCGCAAATAAAATCAGACTAGGGGCTTATGGGGCTGCTTCGCAGCCCCTTATTTTTCCTGTACACTTTTCACTTTCACATGTTTTTTTTTTAATTATTTATTTTCATTTAATTTTCTGTTTTGTCTTTGAATCCGGTCTAATTATTTCTTTGAGAGAATAAATATAACAAATGTTTTCAAAAATTATAATTTTATTTAGTAAACTTTAAAGTAAAATTTTGTTTTAATCTTCATACAAAATTATGTTTTAGGTTTTACATTTGTTTTCAAACTAATTTTAAAGAAGATCTTTTTTTATTTTTTAAATACTTTGCTTTTTTTTCGATTAAATTGTTGATTCTTCTTTTGCCATTTCTGTCCTGCTTTTCTTCCTATATTTCCTACAACTTTGCTCTTCTTCTTTCCTCCTTTTGTCTTTTCTTTTTTTGCTTCTTCTTCTCTTCTCTTTTTTTGCTTCTTTTTTAGCAACAGCACTATTATAATTTCTGATATGCTTTATGAAATTTGGAGAATATAAAAATAATGATTTCAAATCGGTATTTGTCCGAACACTCGGTAAAGAAATTAAGCCATTTTGGCAGCAGTTATTAAAATGACCATTGGACATTTCACCCTGAAAATGGCGAGCATCACAATGATGACAAATTATATTCATTTAACCGTCTGAAAATTTGGTAACAAAATTTTCATCAAAGTTCTGATCATCAATTTTATACTTCCGAAATGAAGAAATGAAACTTTGATTTTCTATACTAATAACAGAGTTAAGTTCTTGCTTCACTAAACGAACATGCGAAGAATTCTGGAAAACGCGACCACGTTTTGGAGGACGACCGCTTCGGTCATTGAAAATTTCACTCATAACAACTGTTAAATTTAAAATTAAAATTAGTAAAAATTATTATTATTTTAACAAAATCATAACTGAAAAGTTCAATTTTTAAGTTTAAAAAAATAAATCAGAAGAAAAAGGATGAAATGAAAATGGAAATTAATAATAAACATATTTATACACATCGAAAAGAAACAGCGTGAAAAGTTCTGATCGGAAATGAGAAAAAAAACTTGGAGGTTATTGCCTTAATGAGGAAAAATTGGAAAAAGGAAAAAGATGGAACCAATCATGAAAAACCGTAAAAAAAAAAAAAACACGGGAAAAGAAAAATGTAAGTTGATGGCAGTTGAGTGTTGGAAGTAACCTCACTTAATGATGATTGTTGAATGAGAACAGCTGATAAAAAGACAGCAAAGAGTAAAGTAAGATGCTTAGCAACAAAACTTTTCCGAAAAACAAAAAACAAAAAAACCCCACTTCCCCTCATCCAATTTATGAGTTTTTAGGGATTTAAAAATCGGGGACGAACCCCAGAAAATAATTTATAGTTTTCCCGAAGCATTGAGAACAACACCTTTCAAATGAACCAACGCCCCTCGCAATTAGTACAGTGGTTGATTCACAATTTCATTCTATTTTTCAAATTAAATATTAAGATTTCCATGAAAATTCATATTTTATCAAAAGAAATTCGACAACATCTGAAGACTTATACCATTCTTCCATGACACGACAGTGCTGTAGGAATGCGTCCAATTCGTCAGATACGGGGTGGAAAGTTAAATTTTACTCCAATTAGGGGCTACGCTCTCCGTTCGGATTTTTAGCATTAGGGCTACCTGTGCTTACTTTTTTATACAGAGTAGATATGTAGAGCAAGAATGATACGGAGGTTGTGACGTGATATTTGGCATGTCTGTCAGGACATAACATAGTAGGTATAACTGAGCATCAGTTAGTAATGGGGGATAACGGATTGATTCTGTTTTCATGCTCACTCCTTTTACGATCACGAGATAAAAGTAAATAGAGTGGAAATGTAAGTTGCAAAAAATAACAGCCACCGCCATGGAACACTCATCATCGCCGAACAGTAAATCAAACCCTGGACAAGACAATCAAAAAACAAATAAAGATGTGATTGGGCACGGGCGAGTGAGAAAATAAACAAACTGACAAAATAACATGTTTGCGTTGAATTGCATACGCTGTGAACTGAATTTATATGGTAAACATTGAGCAGTGGGCCTTTGCACTACTCGAATCGCTCTTTGTCACATGATTACACCAGCGTCGAATGAAAAATCAACTTCATTGGGGGTGTCACATTTTAAATGATATAAAGTACTGACTATTATCATCTATTTTGAAAATATCTTCTTGATGCCATAGTAGTATAGTAAAAATGTACCTAGGCAACTTGGAGGAACGCTTGTTCGTTGTAGATAGCATTTATTTTACTCATTAAATAATATATCATCATTTTGATTATTTCTTCGTTGATTCTATTTAAATGCAAATCTGAAAGATGAAAGGGATTAACTTCGCACTAAAGTTCAACCTTTTGATCTTTACATGGAAAATGATGAGCGATCGAAAATCCTTAAATTATTTAATGGGTGAAAATTTCAAATAGAGGACATTTCAGGGTGAAAAAATCGAAAAATCAAGTTTATGATTTCTACTGGCGGTTGTGTTTTCTCAATTCTGGAAGGTCTCTGGAATCTAAAAACGCGAGTGGTTCCAATTTTTTCGAATTTGTCTCACACAATTTTCCCTAATCAAATACAGTTATTTGTGACAGTCGAAAGCATGTGACAGCCATGAGTTTAGAAAAAACCGTAATTCCTGCCGTCATCTTTGGAAAGAGCCGTATGCAAAAACGACATTTTTCGCCCCCCCCACTAAAACTTATTCAAACTTCGTCCATCAGTTACTAATACTGGAGCGCTTCTTACCCCAAATTTTCAGACCACCAAAAAATTTTGGGGGGGGGCGCTAGGGGGGGTGGAAGTCAAAACCTGGGACCCTCGATATCTTTCGAACGAAACAAGATATTGAGGCTCGGTTTGGACGAAAAATCGTCTAAAATTGCATACTTTAAGGTTCTAAAGGTCAAAATCCCAAAATTAAATTTTTAACTTAACTTATGTGCTTTTTTTCAGTTTTTAAGGAAAAACAATTTCTTTTAAACGGATTAAACTGAAATTTCACATTTTTTTATTTGAACCAAAACCAGTTTTTTAAATTGTTCGTCTTTTTCCGCATCCAACGAGTGGTCGTCTAAGCTGGGGAACCGAACGGTTCCGGAGTTATGATCGATTGAAGTTTCCGCTCAACGCGCGCCGACCGATTTTTGCGAGCCAAAAAAATCGGATTTGACTGTTATTAAATCAGATTTAATGATCAAACTGAGCAAAATGCATTATTAGGGACTCTTGAGGGTCGCTGAGTCCAGAAATTACAGATACTTCCAAAAAATTCACGTTTTTAAAATTACAGCTCCGTACAGGACCACTGAGCGGCCGGTTGGCGCTCAGTGGGCCTCTAAAATAGCGCTACGGAGCTGTAATTTTATAAACGTGAATTTTTTTGAAGTATCTGTAATTTTTGGACTCAGCGACCCTCAAGAGTCCCTAATAATGCATTTTGCTCAGTTTGATCATTAAATCTGATTTAATAACAGTCAAATCCGATTTTTTTGGCTCGCAAAAATCGGTCGGCGCGCGTTGAGCGGAAACTTCAATCGATCATAACTCCGGAACCGTTCGGTTCCCCAGCTTAGACGACCACTCGTTGGATGCGGAAAAAGACGAACAATTTAAAAAACTGGTTTTGGTTCAAATAAAAAAATGTGAAATTTCAGTTTAATCCGTTTAAAAGAAATTGTTTTTCCTTAAAAACTGAAAAAAAGCACATAAGTTAAGTTAAAAATTTAATTTTGGGATTTTGACCTTTAGAACCTTAAAGTATGCAATTTTGGACGATTTTTCGTCCAAACCGAGCCTCAATATCTTGTTTCGTTCGAAAGATATCGAGGGTCCCACGTTTTGACTTCCACCCCCCCTAGCGCCCCCCCAAAATTTTTTGGGGGTCTGAAAATTTGGGGTAAGAAGCGCTCCAGTATTAGTAACTGATAGACGAAGTTTGAATAAGTTTTAGTGGGGGGCGAAAAATGTCGTTTTTGCATACGGCTCTTTGAATTTCTCATGTTACAGACCTTATTATTTCCGTAATTACCATATCATTCTTCCCCTGACATTCTCGGTTCCCTTTTGCTCTCAAAATTTATGAACTACTTTCCTTGTCTTGATTTCTCATATTTTTTATGTTTCACCTCACTTCAGGTATACCTTATAGCCAACAGGTGCTTTGGAGCCCAATCCATTTTATGCACTACAACTACTCTTTGAATTTGATTCCCTTTTCAATGGAAAACTTTGCAGTTTTTTTCCGTTCAGAGGACCAGCAACTATTATCTATGGTCGAGTCATGTATTCTCAAGATGTTTCAACCATGTATTTTCCGCTCAAGTTTGTTTACTTCAAATTGGTAGTAAGTAGTTAGGTGTCACATGCAAATACCCCTCACTCCTGCATCCGAGGTGCAATTTTTCACCGATGCCTTTCAATTGACGAGAAGAGCCTCGGTGATCGATCACAACTCATTCAAGGAGCTCATTTTCTTTCGGAAAATAAATCGGTCCCTTAATCGCGCATTTGTATGCCTACACTTGCGTTGATGCCAAACTACTTGAAAATCATTCGCAAGAGACCCGCGTATAAAGGCAGACGCCTAAAAACCCCACATAGAGGAAAGAGAATGTTAATGGCTACTAGATTTTTGATTATACAGGATAGAATAAGGTTGAACCGTCAGACTGCAGGAGCGTATTTTATGCGGGTTAAAATCAGATTATTTCCAATATCAATTTTTTTTTTTTTTTTTTTTTTTTTTTTTTTTTTTTTTTTTTTTTTTTTTCAAAAGCGTCCCCAGTCGAAGATACAATCCCTTGCAGTTTTCGGGAAATCATAATTTTTCCGTAATTTCGGCGAAGATGATGGTTATAAACTCATTAATTTCCTACTGCCCATAATTTCTAGCGCTGAAATCACCCATGACTTGAAAAATACAGAAATATTTATATGAAGGAGGACCTCAGAAAGTAAGGAAATGTATGTATTTTTTTACTCCATGTAAAAACCTCTTAAAATTCCGATACTCTTGAGGCCCTAGGTGTATTTAGCTTTTAAAATTATGATTGATATCTAGTTTTCATCAACTTTAGTCTAAGATCGTTGTCGAAATTAAGAAAAAAGTATAATTTTCACAAATTTGTAGGAGTCATTGGGTTTTGTTTCGGGGAAAAAATAGATGAAAAAAGTATTATTTTTATATATAGAATACGCCCCTGGGATCTGCGACTGTGTAACTTTCAGACACCCTCCATACAATTTGGTGGTTTGTATATCGATCCACCGTGCCCTGAAATAAATATTTGAAAATTAAACGTGTCAACATGGAAAGTGACGCACCTCTTTTCAACCGATTTGTTACCCACGCCAAGCGAAGCACTCTAGGCGAAAGGAAGTCTTTAAAACGTTAATAAAAACTCGTTCCTCCCTTATCGAAATAAAGCAGGCAACTATAGATGCTTCCTCTCCGCGTCACACCCAACGCACCACAAAATAGCATGGACATTTTTCCGGTACTTCTATTTTTTCCGAATTATTTTTAGCATAAAAAAGAGAGTATGCTCTCTCAAGTTCATGTGAGCGCGCGGCAAATTTGACCAGACCCTTGTTCATTACATAATACTGCTTTTTAATAGCTAATCGCTGGCAGGCGAGCTTAGGTTCGACGGAGCAAGGTATATTTAAAGGTCGATTTTTTTTTTTTTTTTGGTGACATTACTGTGGATTATGTCCTTGGTACATTCGCTGTGATAAGAATTCCTATTGAATCAACCGGAACTATCTTCAAAGCGACCGTACGTCTCTTTTAAAAAAAATAGTAGTGCTGCTTGAAAGGAGAAGATTTCCTGTTCTTTCAGCGAGACATTCCTATCCTGGTACCTTTGACTAGAGTTTTTAACATTCAATAGAAAATTACTCTCAGTGAACTTTTATCGTTAGACTCTGCATGCAGCCACAAGTCATGCGATGAGTCAAATTTTTTCAATATTTTCGGCAAAATCTGTCTGTTTTTAAGCCGTGAAGTTTTCTGTGAACTCCAGCATACGGCGTCAACTAAGTTTTAATGATTTGATGGAGAAAAATTGTCTAAAGTTTTTATCAAAGGTGAAGTAGCATCGCTATGAAATGAAATATTAGCTTCCCGGAAACTCTCTCGGCAATAAACCGGGCGAAACTAGTTAAGATTACAACGTATCAATGGACGCATTTCTGCCAAACGGAACTATGTTCATTATGACGTGAGCCCTGTTATGCATATATTCTTATGGGTCTCAGGGCTCATGTCTTAAAGCACATGGTACCGTTTGGCAGAAATACGTCCAAGTAGCAATCGTGCAGACTTCAACCGCGACCCAGAACAACAATTGAATGACGTCTTTCGGGCTGAAACAATGGGAAAAATTATGCTTATGTTGCCAGTTCTGCCGTTTCAAGGAAGAACGCCGTATGAGCCAACAGGCGTTGCCAAATTTTCTGCGACAAATAACGATTTTCAGGGAAATTTGTAAATATTTTTCTTCCAATTTTTTAGAGAATTTTGTTCGTGACTTGATGAAGAAAGTCTGAAAATTTCAAGGAACAATATTCGTTACTCTCTTCGAAAATAAATATTTTCTGACAGGAAATTTGGCAACATTCGAATGGCCATACGACGTTTTACTGATCAAGGAAGACTGTAGCACCCATCCAATTTGTTACCGGCGTAAGCAGTTTTCGTGGATTACAGTGAGCTACGTTATCTTACTATTGAACACGCGTCTGTATTGCTCTCAATAGTTAGTTCTTTCGTGAAGTCGTGCGTTCACGCAACTCGAGTCAATTCAAAATATTTTCACATCGAAAGTTTGCGCATTATATAGGGCTTCATCGGGTCATTAGTAGGATAGAACAAAAGGTTCAAGATCATATGCATTCTGGTCGTACAACCTGACTCTCCTAACTTTACGACGATTATTTTCAGGATGTGCCTCAAAGTTTTGGCCTTACAATATCCAGTGTAGATTTCAGATCCAATCTAAAATTCTAGTCTCAGTTATTGTTATCTTTGATAACAATTCTTTTGGTTCCGTTAACGAATGAGCCTGGAACGGCGCACGGTGGATCGACTCAACGGGAGATGTCGGACAAAATTTGGAAACTTTAAAAACTTTAAATTATGCCGTTTAAACAAAACTTTGAGGTTTTCAAAGTGGTTCCATTGGTTTTTTTGTAAAATTTGTTTCTATAAACACCCTTGAAAATTTGAAATGTGACGGAACAAACATCAAAATTTGCAGTTTTAGACAAACATTTTTTGTCCGACCTCTCTGATTGACTCGATCCACTGTGCGGCAACATCAGTTTCCTCTATAATTCCAAGCTGTGCTCCTGTCTCGTTCTGTTGAACTCTATTCGCGGAGTTCGGTGCTCTGTCACCACAAGAGATGCTCCTTAACTCTGAGCTCAATTCCGGAACTTTTGTGAACAGTTTAATGACGAGCATTGTAGCGTCCCTCCTTCCATGGGGTACTTGGACACGCACACTTGAATGTGCAATCACTTATTGCAAAGCCACACGGAAAAAAATTAAATGTTGATTTAAATTGTTGAAAAAAAGTTTGGATAATCGTTCACTATATAGATGGCGCAAGTTACTTGCCGCCAGCAACAGCTTGCCGAAGTTACGGGCTTGTTTTTACGACCACTCCAAGCTTGGTGGCAGAAAATTCAGGAGGCTGCGCTGCACTATGAGGATTGGCCCAATGAAGGCCGAATCGTGCCTGCAGTTGCCTTCCTAAACGATCGTTACTAGTGTTGCATCAAACAGCGTATCACTCAGAGGGAAAATTGTGCTCATATGAGCTTCTTTCTTCTCCCACCGTATTGAGATTTTGAGCTTTATGCCGATATTAAAGCACGTTGGCCAAAAACTTCTACTACTACCAGAGAAAGGTCTGTTGAGTTTCAAATGGTGATTTTACAATACAAGAATGCTAACTCAACATTTGAATTTGTTCATAATATTATGGGCGTAGTTAGGTAATTATTTTTCAAAATTGAAGATCAGCATTTGAAACATGTCGGACGCTTTTTCAACAATATAAATGCTAAATCAAAATACAATTTTTTCCTGTGCGATTTAATAATAATTACACGTAGGTAGGGTACCTTCAATTATTTTTGAACGGCGCAACTTTTATTTTTATTGATCCTTTTCAAATGCAAAAAATACATATCATATCAATATCTCACAAATACTACATTTTTTATTTTATTTAAATAACCATTTGTACTTCAACTTTTCTCAAATTTAAAAAATAATAGACACCTTATCGCACGTTGATCGAAAACGAGGCCGAACTACGTCTTTCCTATTTTCGGTTGTGTTGTTCACGCAGCTTTTCAAGTACTGCCATAAAAATACGACAAACGGAACCAACACAACATTGGAATAGAGCAAGAGAAAGGATGCGCGTTGATGACGGCGTAGAGATACAACTATTCGCTCTTGATAGATGTCCGTGTTGCATTTAAAAAATTGAAGGCGCGAGCCGTGAGCTCGCAATACTCCGCTTTAAGCTGCCAATGAGGTGTCACTCAGATTCGGTAGAAAAGTAAAAAATGAGTCCGGCCTATTTTCTTCAAATTTCAGCTTTACTTCTTTCGAAATGTTTACCCATAAAAAAGCTAAATTAAAGTTCTAGCATTCCTGCAAGATCGATAATTTAAGAAAATAAGGTGCAACGACTCTCAAGAAAGACTATAGCGAAGATTTTTATAACGGGACAACCTGTATAGGGAAAAGATTACCTGGACGACCGCCTAATAGATGGGCACAAAGCTGGCTCTCTTCTGCTGAGGCTGATTGAAACTTTTATTGCTGTTTTATTGATTTGACGAGTCCTTTATTTTTAGCGATTTTTAGATTTTTAATATTCATATAATTTATTATGCTCGGTAACGGGTGACCTGACAAACAGGGCTATGCCCTAGTCGTTTGTAGAAGAATGAGACTTTCAAGAGCTTATTATACTACTTACCCTACTTACTGTTTACTTTACATCTCAGGACGTACATCTGATGTCCTTGGTTGTAAAGCTACCAACGGATGGAGTTACATTGCATCGAGAGTCGTCGCACGCTTTTTTAACAACCTTGACACTGGAATAGCTATTTTTTTCGGTACCCTTATCTGACCACTCTGTTACCCCGATCCCCACAAGATCAATGTAAGCGGATCGAAAACTTGAAAATGGACTATTTATGCTAAAAGAAACTATAAGCACACGGGTTGCGTGCTACATGGTTCCTTTCAGCATAAATACGTCCAAATGTGGAGATAAAAATAGGGAAACTTCAGCGATGCGACCCGAGCATACCGTCATTCAGGATACTTTATTTTGTACTCGACTCCGCTATCGGACTGACCTGCGCTTGTCGACCCCGGCAATATATATTGCGCAATCCCGTACCTCCGAAATCCCTCCGCAGGGAGAGCCAAGACATGTGGAGTGGAATCCGCTTATGGCTCTCGTTTCTTTGTCTCCGATTGGCTCTCGTGAAGACACCTACGGTCGGAAAGATTTCATTTTCACCGGTTGAAATCGTTTTAAACTGGAGTGGACTAGGAAGCAATGGCACGACAGGGAGTAAACAGTCTGGAGGAAATGAATTCGGGGATGTGGTGGTGAAATATTACAGAAAAGTTGCAAACTGTATAATCTCTGATAGTTTGTGACACCAAAACTTGGAAGAGGGACTCGTTAAAGAAAGACTACGTTTATGGATAAAAAAAAAAAAAAAGAAAAAAAAAAACTTTTATTGAGCGAGTATTTTCTTCTTCCTCTTCTTCTTCTTCCTATTCTTCTTCTTCTTTTTCTTCCTCTGCTACGAACGACTAGAGAATAGCCCTGTTTGTCAGGCCACAAATACAGGTGAGTAGTGTTCGAAACTCACCTTTGAGTTTCAGGAGCCAAATGGCGCATCAAGCCCGATTTTTAGGCGACATTGAGGATTTTTTAGGGGCCAAATTGACTTTTTGCCTAAATAGGTATTACGGTGCATTTAGTGAAAAGTTAGATGCAAGATGTTTTCGCATAACGGAACTGGTAAGTAGCTGTAACTCGGGGAAGACAAAAGCGCAAAGGATGACATCGTGAAGACTAGAAAAAGCTCTCACTTGTAGTGTTGAGAATTTCGAATAATCACACGATATGAAAATTCAGACTTTTAGGGGGCAATTCTTAGGAGCCACGTTGGCGCAGATCCTTCATTTTTTAGGCACCATGGCCGATTTTTTCGGCGCATTTGGCGCGTTGGCGCCTGTGAGTTTTGAACACTGCGGGTGAGCTCAATTAATATCTCGTATAATGCAGAGAGTGAGTTCTCTGTTTTTTACCGTGTTCTACATACCCCCTCGCGTTAGGTAACGTCTGATGCCTATTCAGCCTCCTTTAATATTCCAGCCAGAGAATGCCGCGTCGCTTATCACACTCAATGTAGTGATGTAAAATGTATTACCAATGGCCGGACTGGAATAATTGAACAGTTTAGGCAACACGGTGGAAACCTCCTTCGAGAGGGCCCCAAGAGGCCCGGAGCAAGGCGAGAAAAGAACAATCAACTCTGAGAGCGGATCCATGCTTCCTTGCGGAACTTACTCCTCCGCTCCAGCGTGCGGCCCGCTGTTAATTAAAACTCAAGAGCAGTGGCGTGGCGTGCTTTGCGATACATCGAATGATCTGACTTTTAAACCTATGGTAAAGAGTCGATTATTAAGGTGTTCGCTGCGAAACCCTGTTTATCGATCCTTTACCATAGATTTAAATGGCATAACAATCGATGTATCGCAAAGCACGCCACGCCACTACTCAAGAGAGTACCTCGGGAGTTGTTTTAATCGCCGTCGTTGGCGTTGACGTTGCCGGCGGCGGTGCATCGCTGACGTCACACCTGGCACCGCGTGACGTCACGCCGTGTCGCATACCGATACCTCATCCCCTGCTCCGCGCGTTATTCAAGCGACTGCGTTATTACGTTTATTACGGGCGTTATTACGTAGCTTCCTTCCTTAACTCGCGCCTTGGGAAATTGACTCGCGACAATGCAATATTTTGGTTTTCGCTTGCTTCGTATTCTGCCGTGCTAAGGAAACACGCCGCATGAACCCTCAGGCGTTGCGAAACGTCCTTTGATAAAACTCAAATCTCCCGTCAAACTTACGAATAATTTTTCTTCGCGTTTTTCGGCTAATTTTGTTCGCATTTTCACCGAAAGTTCTTGAAAATTTCCAGGAGAAATATTCTTAATTTCCGTTAAGAGTAAACATTTTATTGAAGGAAATTTGGCGACCCTCAAATGTTCATACTGCGTTTTTCCTCAGCACGGCAGTTTTAGGTCGTTCTTCGTCGTTTGTCTAGGTACTTAAAGTGGAAAAAGAAAACATTCAGCTGAGACTCGCTTGTTACATTAGATAGAGTACCTTTTAAGGAAGTGTATGCGGACACTGGGGAATCTATTTCTAATTGGCTTAGCGTATTTATTCAAGTAGGTTATCTTATTCCCCTTTCTGGGCAAACCTGATTGCCGGTTACTGAGAGAAAATTGCAAAATATTAAACAATTCAGTAAAGGTTCAGTTACACGATCAAATTGAGCCATCAAACTGAAGCTCTGATTGGTGGAAAAAGACCTGAGGTGAGGATGCGACCAATGAGAGGCCCACTTTGATGGCTTAATTTGATCGTGTAACTGGACCTTAAAGTGGCGTGCTTTTCGAAGGACCGATTGATCTGCTAATTAAACCTACAGAAAAGGATCGATAGAAAAGAATAATAGTCAAATAAAGAATAATAATTGATTCTTGCCCATAGCTTCAAATGAAGAAGTACCGATAATCGATTATTCAGGCATCGCCTCTGGAGCAATGCTTGAACGGACCACACAAATTTTGTATTGAGGAGTTCAATTTAAACAAGTTGTATGTGCTCAGCTTAATTGTATGCAATTTTACACACGAATATTGTTTGCCATTTTATGACTGATTGCACGCGGAAAATCAAATAAGCTCTTGGAGTTTGATTGAAATTCCAGCATACGCTGTGAAACGAACTTCCGAGAATTATTAGAAGCACTATATCACAAAACGTTAAAAGGGAAATAATTTAATGACTTTGTACCTCTTGACAGAATACGAATTAATCACCAAATGATTTACTTCCGTATAAATGTTACGTAAAAGACGACGGTCAGTTTAAAAATTTGCCTTTTAAACTCATGTGTCCCAAAACAGCTGTTTTTTTTACGTTAACCCACCCACCCCGCTCTCAAAAAACAAGAGTTAGCGACTCAAGTCAAATGGAGCACTAAACTGATAAATCGGTAGATTTTACAAAGGAATAATTTCGGATACCCATTTGTTACAAAGGTAAACGGTGTCTTGTGCCAGGAGAGGAAGAAAATGTTTTTGAAAACAAGTTCTCATCATTAGTTCCTTACATATTGATTATATACCTAGTTTATCCTACGTTGATGCTGATGCATGGTTTGTTTGTGAGCGGAAAGTTTAAATTTACTGTTCAAAGTGTGAACTGCGCGTATTACTCACCTATGAATTATGAATTTTTGAAGTGTTCGATAGCGATTGCTAAAGTGGAAAACCACGTATCTTTATTGCGGTGTCTCAAAATCCCTGCTCTAATTTTTCTGATTTCGAAGATAAAAAAGTCAACTATGTGGCTTGAGATTTCTACTAAATACTCTGCTAATAGAGAAGAAAAAAAAGTTTTTAAAAAAATAGACTAGATTCCCCACCGAAAAATCAAGTATGACAGGAAGTTTGCAATGTCGCATATGGAGATAAGCGGTTTCGCACTTGGCCATCGATATGGTAAACGTGCGTGTCGCAAAATTTTTAACGTGAAGACTTGAATCGTAATTCTGAATTTCTCACATACTCGTGGGTATCCTCTGTTTTGCTGGATGACTGAGAATGCAATCGACAGGTGACGATAAATCGATTTGCATATCTTAAAAAAATTCAAAATTTGGATTTCGTATTGTATAAAATTTAAAAATTTAAAACTGATAGATAATTTTCTTTCAAAAAGTCATTCACTTAAAATAATCTTTGCTTTTAGTTTGTGTGGATTTTAAAAGCTGTCCGGATATTAAAACTGCTTCCAAATTTTGGAGGCTGTTGAAAACTGTATCGTCTTAAGCGCAGTTGCCGCTTATGCCGAAAAATTTCGTCTTAAGCGGAGAACGGTTAAGACGAAAAGCCGCTTATGACGAATTTTTTTTCGGTCCCTTCATTTTTCGTCTTAACGAGCTTTTACTGTATTATGACTCCAACTGTGATATCCTTTTACAATCTATAATCTTCAGTTGCATCAGCAATGAACGCACTAGAGCAAAACGAATCCACCTGTAATTGATCCCGCGTGCGCGTAGATTCATCTTACGTAAATGCGTCCGAATATCGATTCAAACCGCTCGTCTCGGGTAGGTACACGCTCGAGTTTGATTCCTGGGTGTTTGGCCGTGACGTGCCAGCCAACGGTGAGGAGGGAGCACTTAAATTCATGTCACAGCGCTGTGATTTTGTGCAGGGACTGCCTTTGAGAGTCGACTAACAAGCTGAAATATTGCCTGTCAATCCGATCGTGAACGTCGCATGAAGGGACTTGATTTGCCTCTTCGCGTCGCTCTGTGTCGACGCAGGTTGATCGAAATTTTCCGGATGTGTAATGAAATAGCTCGCGTCGTAAGATGCGATTATACCTCGATTCCGGCGATTCCGGCTCAGCTACAAAGGGCGCTTTCCCTTGCCTCAGCTTACGGAGAATTCGCGAGATCAAATCATTAATCGTCCTCGCTCGGAGCTTCCAGATGTATATCGTTAACTTCGCTTGAGTTATTACAAGAATCTCCTTACATCTAATCCTAAGGTATCGAGAGTCCCTTTATACTGACAATACCAATAGACAAAACGTAAAGACAATACGAATCCGTTTCTGATTGGTTCCCTTATTCAAGGCCTCCATAGTGTCGCAAACGGGAATGAAGATTGCATTTTCACCAATCGGAAATATTATGAACTGGAATGGACTGGGGAATGGAGATGTTGCATGTGTGAGGGAATTGCGAATTGACTGTTGATTCTTATGTAGGAGTTCGCGAAAAACACGATGGTGCCACTGGTTTTCTCTGAAATCAACTCCCTAGCTCAAAAAAACTTGTGAGAAATATATCTCTAGTTCAGACCTTGTCTTGTAGTCCATTCTGATTAATGAGCAATACTTTGAGAAAGTAACCACATGGAATTCAGTTAATGAAAAATAATTAATCATTTGTATGCTGTTGTTTTTGTGTTTTGGCACGTTGCGTCGGATAGTTAAGGAAATTTAAAACGCCTTCAATTTTTAAATATACAACACGCATCGAGACAGAATAGTTGCATCCAGACTTAACAATCAGAAACACCTCACTCTTGAGGCAGTTTTGCCGTTTTAATTTTTATTCATCAGGTAACAAGTCTTTAGGACTATGGCTAAAATACATAGCCTATTAGGCAATATAAATTGGCGGTTTAGGCGAAAAGGAATTAAAAGAATAAAATCGGAAGGATCCATGAAGCACAAAAACCGCGGTGTCTGCGTGATTTCTGGCGGGAGGAAAGTAGAATAACATTTACCGTGGTTTATTCTGAAATGTTGCAAACCGCTGGATCTGAAGTTAAGTAGGCTCGTCAAAGAACTCGATCCTTTACCAACAGTTCCTGATGCATAAAAATGAATTCAAATAGTACTTACAATCTGGAACACCTACTCACAAGTGAAGCGAACTTATTTGCTCGTGCTTCTCAAATGTCTGTGTCCATTCAGTTTTGTGGCTTGTTTTGATGGAAGCGTTTTCCCAACGACTAACGTGAGACTCTTAGAATCTCTCGTCGTTCTTTTCATATTTTTTCTCCTCTCTTTTTCATTCTTATCGTTCAATGGTCTGTAAGATATTTAGGATTCTACGTGATTCAATCTGTCTGCTAACAGAGGTGGTATTAGCATACTCAGCGCTCTGGGCAACGTTCTTTATCTCGAGTTTCTCTCTAGAAGCGCTGTGAATTACTATTGAAGTTATGACTGTTATGAGGTGCTTTTCTCTTTGGACGAGGGTTTGAGATTTGAGATGACACAGTATCTTACGTTACATGTGAGAACGACTTAGCATTGTGAGAGTACGAGGAGTAACCCCCCCATCCCCCTTCCCCCCTTCCCCCGCGGACTGGTGCGAGGTCCGACTCGCATGCAGAAGGGTGATTTGCGCTTGCTAAGAGTCACTTCCTGCAGATAGCTTCAAAAATTAAGGAAATCAACCTTGTACATCTCTGGAGCAAAATAAGATTTCAAAAGTACGAGTAGCTGCACGGGCGAGAAAAGTCAAAACGCCTTCATTTCCTGTGCACGCAATACGGACAACTCTTGACCACGATTAGCTGCATCTACGCGATATTCCCCAATGTGGTGACGGGGTAGTGTTAACTTTGTTGCATCCACGAGGTTTTGAAGGGGCATCATACGCCTTATACGTATATTTACTCTTACGGGTGTGAGAATTGTGATGATTACACTTGTATGAGCCAGCAGGATGATTTTTTGTTTCTCTCTGTCTCTTTGTGTAGAGAATACTTTCTCCTTTCAACGTTCAGTGACTGCGAGAAAGGTTTGAAATGATACTAAAAACATAAAAATTGCTTCTCCTTTCAACGTTCAGTGACTGCGAGAAAGGTTTGAAATGATACTAAAAACATAAAAATTGCTTTTTTGCCCTCAGAGATTGGAACTTTAAATGTTCAAAATGCCCGTCGTTATCTACATCTAATGCTTGTGAAAAAAACATGTTTGTAGAGTATAATTTCTTAACTCCTCTACTGAACAGTAATGAATTAAAGGAGGTCAAGATTGAAGGAAGCGCGGTACTCAAGAGGGTTGGATTTAACTACTACCGTGTCGTGGAAGAACGCTGTACACATACAAGCCATCAGACGCTACCGAATTTCCTTCGACAAATCACGAACTTGCAGGAAAATTTTTCAGAGGATTTTATTTGTACTTGTATTTAAAAAGTCCACAAATTTCGAGGAAAAATATTAACAACTTTTATCTAAGAGGAACATCTTTTGCAACATTCGAATACTCATAGGGCGTTTTTACTTAGCACGGCAGATTACCGAGCATTATTTTCGCCGTTTTTTTTCAAAGGGCGTCTCTGTAGTTACGGGAAGGAAAAACTTGGAACATTAATCGCATTAATCGAAGGGAACAGTAAAAATTACTTACTCCTGATTCGCTCCCGCCACAAACAATCAATCATTGAGGTACCTTCAGACCAAACGTCTGTCCACCATTGTCTCAATAATACGTGACAGAATATCTCGTTTGTCAATCTTAGACTTGCGATCGATTTAGAGCAGTAAGAAGCCAAGCGTGCATTAATGTAGATGTTACCCGTGTCTTGCTCTGTCGTTGCACATAAAGATAATTTTTCTTGCTTGAGCGGACCCAAGCTCAATGACCTAAAACGTGGTAGTTTATCCTCGTTGTTGCAAAAATATCAGAAAGTAAGAATCGACGGATGTTAAGATTCAAAAGAAAATGTGCAAAAAAAAAAAAGAAACAATGCGCAAAAAGAAAATGTGCATCTGGCTGCGCAGGAACATTAAAAAAGCATACGTTTTTTCTAAAATGAGCTAGAATTACACCGAGAAAAATCTACGGCTTATAAACCAAATAGTGAGTTCGTATGGAACGGCACAAAATATAGTAGTGCAGGCAACATATAATAATAGTAAATGTATGTATCTAGTAGTATGTAACTATGGTATACCATAGTTATGGTATATATACCAAATGGTATGAGCTGCCATACCATAGTTGTGGTATATATACCACACTATAGTACGAGCTACCAAGGTATGATCCACTACCAGTAATCATTAGTTCAATTATTAATGGTGTTCCATATTAACCACTAATTGGTTTATAAGCCATAGCTTTTTCTCAGTGTGGTAGCTCCTTATTGCAAAATGCAGTCTAAGTGAGCCATGAACAGGTTGAGGAATCAAAAGTCTCACGCTTCATTTCCGGTTTCGCCAAGATCAAGCAGACGTCGTGCATGATCCTCGAAAAAGGTCGGATCACGAAGGAAAAATTCACTTTGAATTGTGAATTAATCATGTCGGAGCATCCGCGAGCCTAAACGACCGTGATGAGGCCGTGATAGCGGGGGACGCCCCCCCCCCCCCGGAAGCGGCAGGGAGGCTGAAATATTCGAGACTCGAAGAAGGGAAAGGCGAAAGGTGTTATGAAGCACCAAGCTGCAGCACTACTGCCGTGCCAAGGAAAAACGCCGTATGAGCCTTCAGGCGTTGCCAAATTTCCTTCGATAAAAANCCCCCCGGAAGCGGCAGGGAGGCTGAAATATTCGAGACTCGAAGAAGGGAAAGGCGAAAGGTGTTATGAAGCACCAAGCTGCAGCACTACTGCCGTGCCAAGGAAAAACGCCGTATGAGCCTTCAGGCGTTGCCAAATTTCCTTCGATAAAAAATAAATTTACCGGGAAAATTGTAAATGTTTCCCCCCAAAATTTTCAGATAATTTTGTGCGCAGTTCGATCTAAAATATCTGGAAATTTTAAGGACAAATATGCTTTAATTGCGTCAAAAATACGCGTTTTATGAGAGGAAATTTGGCAACTCTCGAATGTTCATACGGCGTTTTTCCTTCGCAAGGCAGACTAGTTACTCGTCTACCGAGTTGATATTCTGCATGTGGTTTCCTGGCTCACGGCTGAAAATGAACGTTTTCGCAGCGGAGCCGCGGTGATGTATGGGACCCCGCTCAAGTCCCGAGTTCCTGTGTTAAATTGCTTTTCCAGAGTATGAGCGGCTGTTTTTAATATTTCAACCCCGCGGCCCTGGGCCCTGGCCCAGAAAGAGAAATCGAAGCTTTAAATTACAAATGAAGACGGCGCACGATACATTACGTAAAGGCGCCGGATTTCGTGTCGGCAGGAGCCACGGTTCCTTGCTGAGGAAAAACGTCTTATGAGACTTCAGACGTTGCCATATCTCATTTGATAAAAATCGATTTTGTGCGGAAAATTGAGAATATTTTTCTCTTAATTTTTCGGACGATTTTGCAGAGCTCAAATTTTTCCGAAAATAGTTCCGAATTTCAAAACTTCCCGGACTTTTTCCTGAAATGCCCCGCAATTTCTATATATTTTCGAAATTTCCCAAAATTTTAGGTTCGTCGGTTAGTTTGATCATTTCTTTGATCAAATTTGATCATTTCTTTGATCAAATTTGATGATTTTTCCATCAAATTGACGATTTTTGGAACTAACTCCGGGTGTCTTCCGGAATTTTATAAAAAAAACATCGGAAGTTTTCTTGAAATTTTTGGAATTGTGAATCAATTCCAGAATTCCCGAAATCTTTGGCAAAATAAAATGGGAGCGCTATGATTTTGTTCGCAATTCGATCCAAAATATCTTAAATTTTAAGGGCAAATATTTTTAAATTGTCTTTAAAAAATTATTTTATCGGGGGAAATTTGACAACATCCGAAGGTTCATACGACGTTTTTCCGGAAGACGGGAGCACGGGCCGCGTGACGAACATGCAGGAGGCGTCATTTAATCTTCATGATTTAAAAATTAATCGAAAGTAAAGGATGAGGATTTATCACACGATGATGGTTGCGGCTGAGCGTCGAGTTAGTTTATTGGAGTGTGGAAAGATGCTTCTATCTAAGGATGACATCCGAGAGCAAGGGACTCCCCCCCTACCGCCCCCCGATTCACCCCCTGTTGTCGCTTCCTTAGCTCCGGGCTCCGGGGGAGAAATAACCCTCCTTTTCCTTTCATTTGCTTTTAATTTTGACGCCGTTTCCTTAATCTAGTTTGCCTCCCCGCCGAACGTCCGCACGTCTCTACTTCCCATTAAGTTTTTGTTTGCGTCCCGTGTTCTCGCTCGTTTTTACATCTTGTACTTGGAGGCCTACTGGTATGCTACGGAAAAACTCCGTATGAGCCTTCAGGCGTTGCCAAATTTACTTTGATAAAATACGTATTTCTCGGTGAGCTTATGACAATTTTTGTTCTAATTCAATAGTAAATTTTGTTCGCAAGCTCTCTCAAATTTCCTGAAAATTTCAAGGAAAAATATCGACAACCTCCTTCAAAAATAAATATTTTATTGAAGGAAATTTGGCAACTCTCGAGTGTTCATACGGCGTTTTACCTTAGCACGGCAGCCTAACCAACGTTAAGTCTCGGCTCTCCGGAACGATGGAGTCATTCTTGAGGGCGAGCTGAAAATGCGGGTTTAAGTTTCCGAAAAGAAAACAAACCGACACTTCAACACCGACGAAGGTTGTTAACCGGAATATTGCCGTGGTAGGATAAACGCCGTATGGACATTCGAATGTTGCCATTTATAGCGCGTTAAGCAAAAAGGCNCCAAGGAAACCGTAAACGCGTATTTTTGTTTCCCGAAAATGAGCTCACCGTTGAGCTCATCAGGCGCGTTTTTTTTTAGGCTTCATTTGAGTTCAACGATCAATTTCGCTAAGAAAGACAAACGATCGAAACTACCTGCGCATTACGTTAAAAGCATACAGCATACAGTTTTCACAGCTTTATTTATTTTAAAAATGGACCCCCCCAAAAAAGCCTACACATCGATGAGCTGGTGCGCCATTTAAACGCATTAGCACTATAGTATACTAGTACTCAGAGGCAAGTCGAAATCAAAAAGCGCTGCCTATCGGCTGAGCGCTTAACAGGCTAAGGAATCAAAAGTCTCACGCTTCATTTCCGGTTTCGCCAAGATCAAGCAGACGTCGTGCATGATCCGCGAAAAAGGTCGGATCACGAAGGAAAAATTCACTTTGAATTGTGAATTAATCATGTCGGAGCATCCGCGAGCCTAAACGACCGTGATGAGGCCGTGATAGCGGGGGACGGCCCCGGAAGCGGCAGGGAGGCTGAAATATTCGAGACTCGAAGGAGGGAAAGGCGAAAGGTGTTATGAAGCACCAAGCTGCAGCACTACTGCCGTGCCAAGGAAAAACGCCGTATGAGCCTTCAGGCGTTGCCAAATTTCCTTCGATAAAAAATATATTTACCGGGAAAATTGTAAATGTTTCCCCCCAAAATTTTCAGATAATTTTGTGCGCAGTTTGATCTAAAATATCTGGGAATTTTCAGGAAAAATATGCTTTAATTGCGTCAAATATACGCGTTTTATGAGAGGAAATTTGGCAACTCTCGAATGTTCATACGGCGTTTTTCCTTCGCAAGGCAGACTAGTTACTCGTCTACCGAGTTGATATTCTGCATGTGGTTTCCTGGCTCACGGCTGAAAATGAACGTTTTCGCAGCGAAGCCGCGGTGATGTATGGGACCCCGCTCAAGTCCCGGGTTCCTGTGTTAAATTGCTTTTCCAGAGTATGAGCGGCTGTTTTTAATATTTCAACCCCGCGGCCCTGGGCCCCGGCCCAGAAAGAGAAATCGAAGCTTTAAATTAAAAATGAAGACGGCGCACGATACATTACGTAAAGGCGCCGGATTTCGTGTCGGCAGGAGCCACGGTTCCTTGCTGAGGAAAAACGTCTTATGAGACTTCAGACGTTGCAATATCTCACTTGATAAAAATCGACTTTGTACGAAAAATTGTGAATAATTTTCTCTAAATTTTTCGGACGATTTTGCAGTGCTCTAATTTTTCCGAAAGTAGTTCCGAATTTCAAAACTTCCCGGACTTTTTCCTGAAATGCCCCGCAATTTCTATCTATTTTCGAAATTTCCAAAACTTTTAGGTTCGTCGGTCAGTTTGATATTTCTTTGATCAAATTTGATGATTCTTCCATCAAATTGACGATTATCGGAACTAACTCCGGGTGTATTCCGGAATTTTATAAAAATAAAATCGGAAGTTTTCTTGGAATTTTTAGAAATGTGAATTAATTCCTGAATCCGCGAAATCTTTGGTAAAATAAAATGGGAGCGCTATGATTTTGTTCGCAACTTAATCCAAAATATCTGAAATTTTAAGGGCGAATATTTTTAAATTGTCTTTAAAAAATTCTTTTATCGGGGGAAATTTGACAACATCCGAAGGTTCATACGACGTTTTTCTGTAGGACGGGAGCACGGGCCGCGTGACAAACATGCAGGAGGCGTCATTTAATCTTCATGATTTAAAAATTAATCGAAAGTAAAGGATGAGGATTTATCACACGATGATGGTTGCGGCTGAGCGTCGAGTTAGTTTATTGGAGTGTGGAAAGATGCTTCTATCTAAGGATGACATCCGAGAGCCAGGGACCCCCCCCTACCGCCCCCCGATTCACCCCCTGTTGTCGCTTCCTTAGCTCCGGGCTCCGGGGGAGAAATAACCCTCCTTTTCCTTTCATTTGCTTTTAATTTTGCCGCCGTTTCCTTAATCTAGTTTGCCTCCCCGCCGAACGTCCGCACGTCTCTGCTTCCCATTAAGTTTTTGTTTGCGTCCCGTGTTCTCGCTCGTTTTTACATCTTGTACTTGGAGGCCTACTGTCATGCTACGGAAAAACTCCGTATTAGCCTTCAGGCGTTGCCAAATTTACTTTGATAAAATACGTATTTCTCGGTGAGCTTATGAAAATTTTTGTTCTAATTCAATAGTAAATTTTGTTCGCAAGCTCTCTCAAATTTCCTGAAAATTTCAAGGAAAAATATCGACAACTTCCTTCAAAAATAAATATTTTATCGAAGGAAATTTGGCAACTCTCGAATGTTCGTACGGCGTTTTACCTTAGCACGGCAGCCTAACCAACGTTTTGTCTCGGCTCTCCGGAAGGATGGAGACATTCTTGAGGGCGAGCCGAAAATGCGCGGGTTTAAGTTTCCGAAAAGAAAACAAACCGACACTTCAACACCGACGAGGGTTGTTAACCGGAATATTGCCGTGGTAGGATAAACGCCGTATGGACATTCGAATGTTGCCATTTATAGCGCGTTAAGCAAAAAGGCCCCAAGGCAGTAGCGTGGCGTGAATGTTCGATAATAGAATTTCCCCAACTTGAAGCTACGGTAAATAATCGACTATTAAAGCGTCCGTTGCAAAAGCTGTTTATTGATCCTTTTCCATAGGTTTAAATAACAGATCAATCGATATGTTGCAAAACACGCCACGCCACTGAATCAAGCCACATTAACCATTTTGAATTTTTACAAGAATATTCTGTTATTTTGGGGATGAGTCGAATCGATTATCGTCCTGTAGATTGAGTTAGATGAGACTCCTAGTGATAAGTATTTGGACCGCGTTCAGCAGAAAAGAACCAAGCCACATCAGCCATTGCTAAATTTAATTGGGCAAGTAATTGTTCATATGGAGACAGGTGTGCGGATTTTTGTTCGAATTTCAGTGAATTTTCTGCATAGCAAGAGGCAAATTCCTAAAAGTTACAAAAGAATTCGCACAAACGTTCACTTATAAAAAATTAAAGTGCCCGGTTAAAATTGGCAGTAGCTAAAGAGGCTTGGTTCCTTTCTGCTCAACGCGGTTCTTAAAGATATTAATATTTGAGGAAAGTTTCTCTAAATGGTCCTTGAAAATTTCTGATACTTTGAATTAATATGCGTAAAAAAATCTCCAAAAACTTCGAGGGTAAGTAATCGCACAATTTCTGGGAATTTTACCAGAACAAATTTGGCAACGTCCAAGCGTCCATACGGCGTTCTTTCTTCAGCACGACATTGTACTCTTGATTATGGTTAGAACGTGCGTAGCAGTTGAGTCACGGGTTCTTATCATGATCTCGAAATTTTAGGGTCACGCCCTCGGGTAGCCATACGCCCCCCCCCCCACCCCATCATCATGAAGCCCACGTTACCTATTAAGAGCGAAAATGTCAACAAAAAGAAAATTCAGTGAAATTTTTGGACAGCTTCGTTGAACAATTTCTCTGTACAAAAAATAAAATGGCGGCGGAAATTTTTAAACGCCCTATGGCGCTTGTGATACTTTTGGCCGAAATCTGACTATAGCAGGTAGCTCTCAGTGACCAAGTTGTCTGTGTTTACCTACTCAGTTCCATGTTTCTCTTCATGATTATGACAAAATATCACCATCGATGGCGTTTGCCTGTACATTTCGATCGGAGAATTTTATCACGGCTATCATAGTTTTTAGATAGGAAAGCTATTTTATGAAAAAGATTTAATTATTCATTCTAATAAATCAAAATCAACAGATAACGATATGCTCTTTGGTACAATACCGACTTTAAACGATTTCGAGGTAAGCATGAAAATGACCGATGACAATCATTATCACCTGATTTTTTGCAAGTATGTGAAGCCGTAGATAAGTCAGTTGCATCTACTTTTTTCATTGTCACGATCGATGGTACAAAATAGCTCCTAAAATTCACACGTATGGTGCCTAAATGGGCTGAAACACCCAGTACACCTTTAATTTATATTAATTTCTTTCCTTATTAAAAACAATTTATATGAATACTCATTGCCTTGCTTTACAGTCAGAAAATTTTCAGCACTAATTGCTTAAAAATGTCGCAAAGAAACTTTCGTTAGTTGAGCACAGTCTGTTGGCGCATTCATGATTCATCATGTGTCTCTCGAGACTATGACCTAGCTGGGAGGGTCTCTTATTGCACATTAGACCATTTAATTTATTATTGCAGTTTATTTCGAAGTAAGTGGCACTGTAATGGGAAAGGAAAACATCTGCTAACGCCGCCAGACCCGATTTAAGTGCAGAAAACTGCAACAAGATGCCAGAATATGGACTTCATCACTCTCCTCTGTAATGTCGTAAAGATGAGAGAGTGGAACGAGAGAAAAATTTAATATTGACTCCAGTGGCGTGGCGTGCTTTGCGATATATCGATCGATCTGCCCTTTGAACCTATGGAAAAGAATCGATTAACTGGGTGTTCGCAACGAACACCTTAATAATCGATTCTTTACCACAGCTTCAAATGAGGAACTATCGATAATCGATCATTCACGCCTCGCCACTGATTGACTCCCGGGACCCAATCCAAGAATGGACTACTCTGCCGTCCTAAGGATAAACGCCGTATTAACCTTAAGGCGTTGCCAAAATTCCTGTAGTAAATCTCGAATTTTCTCGAAAATTTGCAAATATTTTCTCTCAATTTTTCAGATAATTTTTTTCACAATTTCACCTAAAGTTCCTGAAAATTTCAAGGAAAAATATCCATAGCTTTCCTCCAAAACTAATATTTTATCGAAGAAAATTTGGCAACTCTTGATTGTTCATACGGCGTCTTTCCTTGGCACGACAGTAATATACAGAGGGAGAATTAAAGTGCCCTCAGAATTATACCGTTTGATTATCTTCGCTCACACGACATTAATGTGGTTCCTCCCAGGAAGTAAATAAAATCGATATATCGAACAAATTATGCTAAAATGCGAGTTTTGCTTTTTACTCTTCGTAAAAACAGAGATACGACAGAGCAGAAGTATAATTCAGCAGTGTATTGGTGAACACCTCTTCCGGAAACCCTAAATTAAAGCCACATGAGACTAACACGAAAATTTAATTTTGACTTGAGGCATCGGATTCGATATTTCGCATATAGTCTCATTTGGCGTTAATTCAGGGTTTTCGGAATAGATTTTTCACCACCGTTTCAGTATGATTCTGTGCTGATGCATCTCTATTTTCAAAAAAAGTAAAAAACAAAACTCGTGTATTAGCAAGATTTGTTCGATAAATTGACGTTTGCTCAAAACCGGGCTTTTCGGATTTTTTTTTTGTTTTGTTTTTTTTTT